>PVLA01005175.1:0-48543 GCA_004027455.1 Hydrochoerus hydrochaeris | reverse complement strand
CAGGACTAAAGCTCTTAGGAACTAGGCTTCATGCGGCATTTGGCCTTTTCCCTTCCAGCCCTACCCCTCTGAGCCTTCAGAGTCCCCCCTTCCCCAGAGGCAGTATGACAGTGCCGTCTGGGAGGAGAGACTGGCCCTCGCAGGGGGCAAGCGGCTGCAGCCTCCATGCTGGCTTCCAGGTTCCAGAGCTGTGAGGAAATCATTTCTGTGCTTGCAAATTACTCAGTCTCGAATATTTTGCTATGGCAGTAAGGATGGTCTGAGGCATAGCTATTGTACTTACAAGAAGTGAAAGAGAAGTCCCTGCTGCCCCCAGGTGGGTCATGGGACCCATTCCGTGTGAGTTTCTTGGTCCCCTTCCAGCAGTCTGTGACCCTCTGCACAGTGAAATCACGAGGCAGGGAGCCGGGGGCTGTCTTCTCCTCCCCCCAGTATCCCCATGGTGCAGGCACAGAGTCACCGGGCGCAACAAGGGAATTAGAGAAAGGGCAGAAGCATTTATTACAACCCTACCGGGGTTCAGCAGATTTGGGTTCTGCTAGTCTCAGAGATATATTAAGATGAGCAGAAAAATAGAAACCTCGGATCACAAGAAGTCATGAGCTTACACCGAAGGCATGGATTTCAGCCACCAAAGTTTAGTTAGAAATGTTTCTCACTATCTTTGCTTGATATTGCCTGTGTCTTTGGACTTTCTGAAAGCTCTCAAGATATATTTTAATTGGGTATATTTTAATTGGGTATGAGCAAATAAAATTTGCATTTAAAGTATACAACATCATGTTTTGAGATGTGTGCGCCTTGTGAAGTGGTTGTGCAGTCCAGACAGCTGACATATTATCACCTCACACACCTTTAGCAATCTTAATTTCTTCCGTTTAGAAATGCTTTATAATAGCACAAGTCAACAATTACTCTCGAAAGAAAGAAAACTTGTGCTCTGCGTGTCACTCCAGTGACAGTTTAAACTGTTAAGTGAACACTATTCTGGAGAATTTCTTGACACCTCCATACATTAATGAATTTCTGAAAATGAAAAATTTGGCAACGCTATTTGCAGTGTGTTGTGAGATGCTGTTTCACTTAACCAAGCGTAGCCGATACCTTTCCACCTCAGTGTTGTCTTACATTGGGATAACACTCATCAAAGCTTAGAAGTACTGAACTATTTTAGTTAAATAAGCGAAAACTGCATGGCATGAAGTCATGTAGTGGAACCAGAAGGAGGAAATAAGTAGTTGTGGTCTGATTGGGCCGTTCTTTAATTAATACAGCACACATGCTCGTTCTAGGTGCTTGGGGACCCTTTCTGGGGTACTGTAGTGGGAAATAATTTTCTTATGCTATCCTGATCTGTTTGTTTTTAAGGAGCTGGACTTTAGGGTGATGATGAGGAGTAAATTAAAGACAATTAAAATACACTAAAAATTTAGAAAAAATATGAATTGCAGCCATTCTGCATGATGACAGAAACAGAACTGACTCCATGTTACGCCAATCAGAATTACGACACACTGAGATGCAGTCCGTGCCGTGACAGGACCTAATGTAACCAGTTTCATTTGTTGAATTCATACTGCTGTTTCGCTGACATTAAACAGTAATATCGTGCGTTAGGCATGATTACCCTCATCTTACACGAAAGAACTCTGGGTTCTGAGCCGTAATTTGCTGGAGACTTCAGAGAGGCAGAGGCAGGAGAACAGAGGCCTATCAGATTCCAGAGTCAGTTTTGCTAACTTTGACGGAAAGTACAGAATGTAGAGGACAGCCTGCTAGGGGCTTTCTTGTTCTCCCTCTGAACATGGTTTATTTGATTATATTTCTCTACCTTTGTCCTGCCCAGCTATGCAGTTAGATTACCTTTTGTACTATTTTTCTAGCTTACAAGGGTTGATCAAAAATATGGTGAATGTTTATATTTTAAAAATGTATTAGACAGAAAGGATAGATGGACGTGTATGGGCTTATACATGTCTAAAACTTCTCCTAAGGAATTTAAAAGAATTGATTTTATTATGTGTAATGGTATGAACAACTACTTTGAAGGAAATGAGCCATTATGGTAGCCATTGCTGATTTTCTGTTGTCTTGAAGTCCAATAATGCCTTTATTCTTTGTTTTGATTGGTTTAGCCTGTTTTCTATTACCTGATTTCAACATGTGTGAAAGTATGGACAGCTATTTGGAAGTTATAGTAGCCATTGTTGATTTTCTTATTGTCTGGTTTTGAAGGCTGGTAATGATTCATTCTTTTGTTTTGATTGGTTTTATACTGTTTTGTTCTGTCTGAATTCACTGTGTGTGAAGATATGGACAACTATTTTGGGGAGAACAGGAGACACTGTGGTAGCTGTGGTTGATGTCCTGTTGTCTTGTTTTGAAATCCTGTGTTGCTTGCATTGTTTTGTTCTGATTTGCATTGTTCTGTTTTGTTCTGTTTTATTCTCTTTAAAATGAAAAAAAGTATTATAGTAAAAAACACATTACTGTCTGTCTTCCTCAAAATTTGCCCCCATTACGGTTTGTTACTAGATGTCCCCTCAAAGCTTCCTGCAGTCAGATACTTGTAAGGTGGCTGAATCTCCAGTGAGTGATGCTGGGCTTAAGGGTGTATGACCAGTTCGCTAACTGATTTGGCACTGCTCTAATCCCAGGAGCCTAGAGTATGAAAGACACAGAGAGACGCTGTCAAGGTCACTGGCTTGCTTTTCCTCTCTTCCATTGCTATAAACTTTTCCCCTCTGCCATGAGCCACCCTGCCTGAAAGGCAGCTGATTACGGACCAAAAATCTCTACAAACTGTGAGCTAAAGAAAGCTTTCCCCTCTGACACTGGGTGTCTGGCATTTTGTCTCACCATGAGAAAAGTAGCTCAGACAGCCTCTGACACTGAGCACACCTATCCCATTGTTCTCTTCACTCTCTGAATGGCTCTGAAGGCCCCTTTCACGTCTTCACAAGTTGGGATCAAAACTGGGGTGAGAGCTGCTGCAGAGTGCTGGCCAGCGGGAGGGCAGCTCATGAAAACAGGGCGGTATGTCCTCAGCCACGTGATTTGGTTTATGCAGCACACTGTGACTTCTGCCTATTCCCCGAAGTCAAAATGACCAGGAAAGGGAGACGTGTTGAACTGACCCAGGACCTTGATGTAGCCATTACGATGCAAGAACGGACACTCAGGAAGAAGGGCTTCCAGAACGGCTTCGGGGAGCAGTCAGAACACCAGGGTAAGTGTGTGTGAGGGGACGGGAGGCCTTTGTGGATGGCTAGCGGCAATGTGTAGCTTTTAGATACCTGCCATGGCTTTCAGCCGTACCATTCGTAACTGTTAAGGAGTGGATTTCTTCCTCCCTGAGCCTTCTAGGTGTCTGGGCTAAGGACCGCTCGCAGCTGGGCAGCAGAGGTCTGCTCCTCCAGGCCTGGACCACACGAGGCCCCCGTCCGCCTGCAGGTGCAGTGGGGGAGGAAGGAGGCTGCCCACCTGGGCTGGATTTGAAGAGAGGACAAAAAGGCTTATTACACGGAGACGTTGGGGTA
The DNA here is from genome assembly GCA_004027455.1 of Hydrochoerus hydrochaeris. Lineage (NCBI taxonomy): Eukaryota > Metazoa > Chordata > Mammalia > Rodentia > Hydrochaeridae > Hydrochoerus > Hydrochoerus hydrochaeris. The sequence continues at coordinate 45,004 of PVLA01005175.1, read as the reverse complement.
GTTCGTTAAGGCACTTAAGGTATCTTATTGTGCTTGATCATTTCCCTTCTCGTATTCTGTAATCATACGTGTTAGACTGTTGGTGTCTTAGCCTAGCTTTTGTCGCTGTCACAAGATATTTACAATATTTTGGGCTGGACGCTTTGTGAAGGAAGGTTTCCTTAGCTTGCGGTTTCGGAGGAGGGAAGTCTGAGATAAGGCAGGTCCATCTGGTCCCTGATGTGGCCGGCTGGCTGGCTGGTTTCAGCCTGGAGAGACAGTGGAAGGGAAGGGGGCTGGCCGCGCCCTGCAGGGAGCTGGTGTGGGGCCTGAGGACACACGCGCTCCTCTTCCAGGCAGCATGGCCCTCCCGCGGCCCACCCCAGGGACCTGAGGACCGCGCCTCTGTCCCTGTCAGAGGTTCCATCTCATCTCTGCTCGGCCACGCGGACCAAGCTGCCTGCATAGGAGCCTCTGGGGCCAGGCCGCCCGTGAACCAGAGCGGCCACAAACACTTCGTGGTCATCGATTTTTCCGTACCTTAATTTCAAAGTAATGTGCAGATGATATACAAAATTTAGCTTAAGAAAAATTAGTTCAGGAAAAGTAGAAAGCAAAGAAATGTGTATAAATTATGCTACATTTCTTGTCAAATCTTTTTCTTTTGTTTCTTCAAGTTTTTTTTTTTTTTCTTTTAACATGGCATCTTACTGACTGGAAAGCTTTGTAATTTCTGTTCTGCACGATGGCACAGCGTCCGCCTGGTGTTTAAGCAATTGTTCTCAGTCTGCTGTCCCCTCCTTTGCATCCACCATTATTTACTTAACCATCTTATCAAGGATGTGAGTTATTTCTGTTTCTTCATAATTAAAAAATAACACCCTGACATTATCTTTAGCCACAGGATTTCCATAAGGAAAGAGTTTTAACCAAATCATTTGCTCCTAGAGACGCACTTTGCTTTCCATTCTTTTCCTTGTACCGTAGTGAGCTCTGCTCCCACAGAGCCCTGCAGAGGCGCCGTGACGCCAGGGTGCGCAGGACTTTGGAGGTCCCTGCCCACTTCTGAGGCTCACGTTTCCTCTTAATAAACAGCCTCCTGGAATGTTCTAGCCACAAGCAGATGTGTGTGGTGAAGTAAGCATAGCCTCTTTTAGGTGACTTAGGAAAGTTATTTATTTTAAAAATACGCAATGTGCTAATCTGGCTGAATGTTCAGAAGATAAAATTATGCAGACTAAGCATTGCCGTTATAACTCTTTGTTCCTAGTTAATTTTGTTTTCTCAGAGGCAAGATATGATTTCAATTTTTTGGGACCTTTTCAAATAATTCATTTTGTGTGTAGAGTGAAACACGTGCTTCCTTTCCCTTCGTTTTCATTACACAAAGGGCAGCTCCGTAAGTGTCACTGTAGACCTCTGGCTTCCATCTGCACCGCGCCTTGGGCTGTGTCCCACTGAGGTCATCAGGGCCTTCCTCGTAGAACCCAGCTCCAGAATCTCCTTGGAGTCTGCAGCACGGAGATCCCATAGTGCTATTCATCGTCTCTGTGAAGCTGTCGACAAGCTGCAGCAGAAACCTTCGCCATAGGTGATTTTGTGGTTGAGCCGCTCTTGCTGGTGACATACCGTCGAAGCTCCCTCCTCTAGAAGTTCTATCAGTTCGCTGCTGATGTATAATCAGTCATCTCAAAACTTGATGGCTTAAACAAAAAGCATTTTGTATTTATTACCAGTGGCGAGTCCCTAGTGGCTGGGGACTTCTAGGGACACGGACAAATCATTACTGAGAGAGGCTGAGCCTGCTCGGGGTCTGCTGATGGGTTGGCTCGGACTGGCTGGCCCAGAGTGGCACAGGATGGTCTAGTTACATGTCTGATGGTTTGACGGCAATTGGCTGGAAAGAGGGGACAACTGGCCTATGCATTATCGTCTGCCAACGTGCCCCTTTGGTTTGTTCCGTAGAGACGGCAGGATTCAGAGCCAGGTGAAGTGGGTGAGTTCTCTGGGGTCTGGCTTCGACGCTGGGACACCAGCGCATCCCACCAGCTTCAGATTCTCACGTGGCCCAGCCACAGTCAAGGCGGGGTTGGGGGGACGTGGGTGCAGATGAGTCCCTCTCTTCATGGGGGTCACGTAGTACTCACGCTGCACCCCTGCAGGGTTGCTGTGGCAGACTGGACTATAGCGGGACACCTGCTCAATTTACTACAGCCTCCAAGGTACCTACAGCTTTAACAAGCTTTCCAAACAGCTGTCTGCAAAGCCTCCCCGCTCCTCCTCCTGCCTCCAGCAACACCTTCAGGACAGTTCCATTAACAGCATGCTAACAAATGTTTGGATTTTCATTCATTTGATAAATAAAAATATAATTGTGTTTAATTTTTACCTCTATTATATTTAGTGAAGTTGATCATTACTTTCTTTTTTTTGTGAATTGTTTGCTCAGATGCCTCATTTCAGCTCAAAGTAGTACAGTGTATATGGAGAAACCAAGAAGACAGGAAGAAGATAAAGCCAGACAGGAAACTGAGGTCGGATGATGTGTACCTGCCACCATCACTGAGAGAGCAAAGAGGGAACACCGACCATTTCCCGCGGGACTGGGTTTGACATGGCTTTTCACTGGGCCACATATCCAGTCATTATTATTATTTTTTTATTTTATGACAGGGTCTCACTAAGTCTGTAAGTTGCTTAGGCTGAGCTTGAATGTGCAATCCTCCTGCCTCAGCCTCCCAGAGATCTGGGATTGCAGGTGTGTGCCACCACGCTGGGCTAAATACCGAATTTTGAAGCCAGGGGAGTGGTGCAGTCAGAGCTGAACTCCTGAGAAAATCGCAGTGCTCTAAGAAAATAACTGCCAAGGAAGTGGGGAACTGCAGAGCGACTGTTCCAGAGGGCTGCAGTCAGGCCAGGGCTGCTGGTCACCCAGACCGTGTGCAGCCTGTGCTCCTGGCATGTCCTCTGGGAGGCACAGGAGGTCCTCAGTGTGGGAGCGCCCAGTCCACCACTCAGGTCAGCCCAGGCAGAGACGTGCAGGTGACAGTGAGGAAGTCAGGGAGAGAGACGTGGCCAAGCCCGGGGTGGGGATGAGCTGGAAAGGTCTGGCTTGGAGCGCAATGGGCACTGACCGGGGTGGGCAGAGCTCCGCCCGGAGCTCCAGTCCTTCCAGCAGTCGGCTGTGCATGCTTGTCACTGTCCCCTCGTGTTCCACTCCACGTGGCCACGGGGCTGGCTGCTGCCCACCCATGGTGGGCAAGTCCTCTTTTGCCTGCTGCTAAGTCTAGCTCACAGGATGCTCACAAAACTGTTGGCAAACTCCATTATATGTCAGCCTGGTGTCGGCATTTTGCACTGACTTGGGAGCCTGGGTGGATTCTTTGGTTCAGTTTAGGGTGTGGGGCCAATGTCACCACCCTTCCCCACCTCCGGGAAGTGTGGAACCCTGGCTTTTTCCTTTCTTCCTTTTTTTGTGTCAATAGTAACAGGGACCTAATCAATAGAAGGGAATACAAAGTATCATCTGCCCAGGAAGAATTCAGATGCAAGACTCTGCTCTGATCAATGGCGCTGAGGTGGTAATGCATTGATTTGCCCTTAGGAATGTTTGGTTATTTTCTAGATACCAAGAGGGGACAACTGGATTAAATCAAATCTCCACTTTTAATCCATTTATATCCTAATGCCTATTAAAGAGTGGAGAACTTCTGCAGAGTATTTATTCTTCACATTCTAACATTTTTAGGTTGACAGATGACACCATATGTATTTGTTGAGTGTAACACAGTGCTGTAAATGTATACATGCATAACGTGGAGTGGTCAAGTAGCTTTCAGTATACGCTTTAACTCATAAAGCTAATTTTGTGATGAGAACATTTAAAATTGATTTTCCTTACATTTTCCAGGATAGGATATAGCATCACTGAAGGCGGTTGCTATGGTGGGTAGTAGACGCCTGAATTTATTTCTCCTGCCTCACAGGTTTTTTTTTTTTTTGACTCTCTTCCCCCACATGTGAAGTGTTTCTGAAACCTATTTTAAATTTCCTCATGTGATGTCTGTGAGAGGATTGAAATACAAGACTGAGCAGGTGGAGGAAAAGCCTGTTCCTAGGCAGTTCTTGGGGGCCCAGAGGAAAAGCTCCTCCACCGGGAGGTCTGTGGCAGCCTCTCCTGAGCATGGGTGGGTGGATGCCTCAGGGGCTGCCCGCACTGCGCTTGGGGAGCTCCACTTAAAACCTGCAGGCCCTGACAGCGAGTCAGAGTGGAGGGCAGGGGCTCTCAAATTTGAGGACAGGATGAAAAAGGCCAGGAGAGGTTAAACGAAGTGACAAGTGTGGTGCTCTTGGGGATCTGCAAGCAGAGGGGAAATAAAGGGTCACACACACTAGGGGTCAGCAAAACAGCTGCCGTGCGGCCAGCCTGAGTGAGTAGCTTTTATTGAGATAAAGAGCAAAGAAACTCAAATTGCATGTGCTCAGATCATATAACTCGCTTGCTTCTTGTCCTTACAGGACCTCATGTTTTTACCTTGGGGTGGGGGCGCTGTTTCAAGGCCTGCACTTTTTCCCAAAACATCGTCGACCGGATGTGTCCGGGACAAAAATGGAGTCAGTGTGGCCTCTCCAAATGGTGCGTCACTCAGGACTAGATCCCAGCTTCCTGAGTCCCAGCTCAAGGCTCAGGGTTGGATCTGTTCCATCAGCGGTCCTCTGACCCTCCAACAAGCTGCCGGTGGGTTGCTGCCTGTGCATGCCTTTGTGAATTCACCTGTCAAACCCTCACTGAAGCTGTCCTGGGAGACGTGTCCCTCTGTTTAGCATCCAGTGCCATGTCCTGAGTGGGTTTTGCTTGGGTGGACTCTAGAAGCATCAAGTGCTGAGTGGCTATGGTTAGCTATATCGCCAGCCCTAATCTCTCCCCGCTGGGAGCTGGGGCGAGTTAGCCTCTGTCCTCCCTGTGCTGTGTGGGCTTACACACCTCTTCAGGGGCTGTGCCAGAGTGTGTGGACAGCTTTAGCCATGCATACCCTAAAGCAGACACCGGCATGGTTCCCCGGCTTTGGTCACCGAGGGAAATCCTTCAGTTGCACAGCTAAGTGCAGTTGTGCCCCCTGACCCTTACCTGTGGTTTCAGTTATCACAGCTGATAATGACCTGAAAACTAGAGAATTCCAAAAATGAATATTCATGTTTTAAATAGCTTTTATTACAATATTGTATTATTAGCTGTTTGATTAACTTTTTGTACCTAGTTGATAAGCTGACCTTGATCGTGTCTGTATATACGCACAGACTCATGTGTAGCTACAGGAAGTCATAGAGTGTAGGCATTTGGCACCACCCTGGGTGGACACCCATGGGGACCTTAAATAAATAGACCCCCTGGGTTGGGGACCTACTGTGTTGTGTGTGTCCCAAGGGGATGAAGGAGCGTGCAAACCGGTGCTTGCCTCCTGGTGCTGATCTCCCTGGCTTATAAAATCATTCACCCCCATCCGCCGGAGATGAAGGTTACAAACTGTGAGAACTAAAGGGATACATGCTCCCCTCAACACTTGGAGAAAAAGAACAACTGACCCAACTTTCCTCTTCACATTTGGGGAAACAGAGGAAAGGGACCTGGCGGAGTTGCTGGGCTCCCTTCAGAGTGAAGCTGCCCTGCATTGGCACACAGCATCCTGGGGCTTTGCTGGTCTCTGACTGTGTGTGTTAGAATTCTCAGGTCCCAGCTTGCCTGGGGGGGCGGGGTTTGCAGGGATCTGAGTTACACTGTCTTTCCTGGGGTTCCCCATGCCTGTGTCCTTCACAGACCCCAAAGCCACCATCTCCACTCAGCAGCACAGCTCCCAGCAGAGCAAAAGCATGCAGCTTTCTGCAGCTCCAATGCCAGGGTTTCCTTCAGATTCCTGTGCAGGGCATTCATTGGTGTTCAAGATCCAGAGCTGCAGGCTGTTTACAATAAATGTCTGTAGTCTGTGCAAGAAGGTGCCTGGAGCCGAGGAGGGAAGACCCGAGCTGCAGAGACAGTCACCAGCATTATGGGGCTGGCCCCTGCCCTGCGGCCAGCTGCCACAACCTCCCGATCTATGGCTGTGGTGACTTTCCCCACTCCAAATAAACCAAAGCAAGGGCTGTTAACCTCCTGCCTGGAAAACCTCAGGCCCTTGGGAAGTGAGAAGCTGGAGCCTGCTTCACGTAATTTCACTTTGACAGATATGAAGCATTCTCTGTGTGGGGATGCCGACAGAGCCCTGGGGTATGGATACCTCCGCCTCAGCTCTCGGGAATGGCAGGGAAGGAGCACGCGTGGTCACAGGCAGACGGACAGAGAGGCTTTTCTCTGGACACTCTCAAAACAGTACCAGGCGCTGTGGTGCAAAGACTATTAATTTCAAAATCATATACACAGCATTAGATTTCTAAACTTGCCTATCATAGTCAGAATCTAAGCCATGCTGCTAACATTTCCTCCTTTCTTTAGATTCCTTAAAAATTTCTCTAGGGTTGCTGTAGAAGTGAAAATGCCCCTTCCTTGGACCGCGTTTCTGTGACTTTTCTGGATGGAGTAAATCACTCGGACCCTCGTGTGCTCACTGGACAGCCAGCTTCTCTTCACGGTGATCTTTCCTGTATCTTCCTTCCCAGCTGGTCCTGCTCACTGTCTCCCTAAAACCTGGCTTGGAATAGTCGCTTGTTGAACAGATGTTCTGTAAATGAAGGATGAATGAATAAATGAATAAAAAGCACATCTTCGGGAAGAGATTTCCTCAGAGTCACAGACTGATCCTAATAATGACTACAGACGTGGTTCTCCTTTGCAGCACGTCAAATATGTTAGTGTAAAGTCTGTATCACAGAGCTGAATTTTAAAGTTGAGCACCTTGTGATATTTATGGTGCAAAAGAAAGTGACATTTTTATGGTTCAAAGGTAATGTTCTATGTAGGTTGGAGGAACTTTTTGACTTCATAATATGTAATGCTAGAAAAAAAATCTACCTGCACAGAGATGGATTTGAACAGGAACCTGGAATTAGTGAGATTTTAGGGAAATAACTTTATGGTAGAGTGACTCTGTTTACTGTGAAATCATGTCAACCTTACCTTGGGGATTGTAAAACACAAATCAGCAGCAAAGGTCATGCAAATGTAGTTTGGAGTATGACCTGGTGCAGTTAGAAGTGACTTTATGGAGCTAGAACACGAAAAAGCAGAGAGGAAACTTGGCTGAATTAATTACCTTTTTTTTTTTTTTTAGCTTTTTAAAAAGATTGTTGTTCACATTTTAAAGTTTTTGTAACTGAAAAGCACTTTACAATAAAAATTGTTAAAAATGCAGAATCCCTGGGCAAAAGAGTAAATTTTGATGTGATTGTCACTGAGCAGGCCTGTGCGAATTTACCCAAGTATAAAACCAACTGTTCATCTGATTGTCACCTCAGTTGATTTATTCCCATTGGTAGTGCCACAAGCAATTGAATCTGAAATGAGGATTCCAGGTTGTTGCTTACATGACTCTAAAAAAGATGAATTTTGAGGTAGCAGTGAAGAAAGGTTACTGTACATTCAAAAAAGTAATAACAGACTTTTAGTACATGAAACACAAACACTTATTTAGATAAGAATGATTTTTTAAAGTGTTACATTTTCTTTATTCATCAGTTGATGGACATATAGGTTGCTTCCAAGTTTTATTTGTTATGTGGCTAAAAATATGGTTATATGTTCCACCATGTGAGACGATGTCTTTAACTCTTTTGAGACGATGTCTAGAAGAGGAATAGCTGGGTCAAATGGAACCTCTAGTTTTAGTTGTTTGAGGAACCGCCATACAGATTTCCATACTGGTTGCACCAGGCTGAACTCCCACCGACACTGAAAACCACCCCTCCCACTGTCGCTTCTGCTACAGCATTGTTATTGATTGATTCTTAATGGCAGCCATTCTTTCAGTCTTAGTGTTTTGATTTGCACTTCTTGAATGACTAGTGATGCTGAACATATTCTTGTGTACTTTTTTGTGTGTAATTGTTATTTTAAAGAGAATAAAACTGAGCAAAATAAAACAGAATAAAACCAATCAAAACAAAACAGCATAAGGGATACAGGACTTCAAAACAAGATAATAGGAAATCAACAATAGTTACCATAATGCTTCTTCTTGTCTTCAAAATAGATGCCCATACCTTCAGACATAGTACAAGTCAAACAAAACAGTGCAGAATAGGACCAATAAAAACAAAACAAAGAATGCAATAAAGAATACAAGATAAACAAGATAATAGTAAATCCAAAATGGATACCATACTATTTCTTTTTTTCTTTTTTGTACGGGATATCAAACTCATGACCTCATGCTTGCAAGGCAGGCGCTTATGCTGCTGAGCTAAATCCCCGGCTATTTCTTATTATCTTTGAAATAGCTGTTCATGCCATCGGATAGAATAAAATCAAACAAAACAAAACAGAGTTAAATCTAACCCAACAAAACAGTGAAAATTGTACACAACTTCAGAACAAGATAATAGGGAATTAACAGTGGCCACCACTTTCAGAAAGAGACACCTCATAGATGCTACATTACATACTGTTATCCTGAGAACAGATGATCACACTCCCAGCTTTAGCCCTGCAGTCAGTAAGACACTAAACACTACAAGCATTAAACTGTATTTCACTTTAAAAGCTATCATCACACCCTGATCAGCTGGTTGCTTATGGTGGCCCAGGGTGGGGTGAGGTACGTGGCTCTTGTCTCTCAGCCTGTGTGCCTGCAGGGGCTGGTGTCTGATTCTCCCCGCAGCAGCCTGTGTCTGGTGCCGACTTGCAGGGAGGGCTTGCTTCTTGTTGACTTCTTGTTCTCCTCCCCTGCAGTCCCACAAGAATGATTTCTTTTGTAATTTATTACACACAGCCAGTAAATTGAGTTGTAGCTTCTTCTCACCAATGGCATGGTAACTACAATTTAATACAATTTTTTTTGTCTTGGACATATAAGATGTGCTCAAAATATACAGCAAATGTTTAAATTTAAAATATGTATTACAAAATGCTCCCCCTCAAAATACCTCTCCTTGTTCACATACACTTATATCATTCTTACCATTTTCCAAAGTGGTTCCAGAAGTCCTTCTTTCTGTGAGTCTCTCCATGAGGTGCAACTTTAAAGAAATATGGTGAATGCTGCTCTCAAGTGTCATCAAAAGGAAAAGCCAGCTCATAAAACATGCAGTGTGTCTTCACCACACTTGTTGGTCCAGTTGTTCACTGGCTCTGGCACCATGCAACCTGGAAAGGTGAATCTTGTAAATCAGTTTAGAACATCATGGCAGCCAGGACAGTGCACTCAGGACACACAGGAAAGAGGACTCCAGAGCTGCTGAGAAAGTGGCGAGGATGGGGGGATACGTATGTTAGGAGTGGGTGGGGAGTTTCCCAAAGGGGCTCTTGACAGCATGTCTGTTGCTGTATCACACTGTTTGAAATGTATGTATTCAACGTGTTGTTTGATCATATCTCATATATGAAGTTCTGTCAGCCACCAGGAAACACAACATAAGGCATTTGAAAATTCCAAAAGTCTGAGTAAATAATGGAATGTCAGAGGCAAGGGAGGTTAATGCGACTTTGTAAAGGGTCCTGATGACTTTGTAGAGAAATCCTTTGTCATCTACAGATCTGTAACCTGTGCCTGGCTTGTTCCTTCTCATCCTTAGGTCTGCATGGACACAGACCCTGAGGGAGCCCTCCCCACCCCACCCTGGGCCACATACTGCAGCAGCCTCAGTTTCCCCTGAGCTTCTATGCCAGCCACACAACCTGTTAGCACACAGGGGCTGCTTCCTTGGGTGCTTCTGCCTCAGTTGTATCACCAAGTCCAGAAGAGCTCTGGGCAGGAAGTGGACATTCAGCAGATATTTGCTAACATCTGAAGGCATGCAGCTGTTACTGTGGGAATAATGAAAACTTTGAATGTTCTCCAACCTTCTCTACTGATGCAAGATAACTGTTGTAGTCAGGGGCTGCAAAGAGAACAAGACAATATAGGACACAGTATTTATAGTATTATTTTTAATGGTCACTGAAGGGGTCAAATACAAAGTGTAGGAAATCTGTCCACACACTAAAGACCTAGAATATCCAGCTGATGACCTGGATCCCATGGTGATAACCTGCTTGAGTTTAGCCGGAAACCTAGAGCCCATGACAATAACCCATGCAAGTCTATCCCACAGATCCGCGCTGGGAAGGCCCAAAGGTCAGTGGTGGAAGCCAGAAAGTCTATGCCAGTGGGGTGAAGGATCTGTGCCAGGAGGCTGAGGGTCCTGCACTGGAGCCCAGAAGCAATGCTCAAAATAAAGACCAGGGCTCCCCTGAGAAGTACCACAGCCATCCTCAGTGACAGCGAGGTCCAGAGCTCCTCTGACAATGAGAACAGCTAAGTACATATCAGGAAACCAGTGTAACAAACTTCTGGAGATTAAACAGCACACATCTTCCTCCATAGTCAGGAAACGATGATCAAAGTAAGGAGCAGGGCTCCCAAAGAGTGAACCACAGCCACTCTCAGCAACAAGGTCCAGAGCTCCTCCGATGACAACAGCTGAGTTCATATTGGGGGAGCCAGCATGACAAGCTCCACCAGGAGAACCAACAGCTCCAAACAACAACACTTAGGAGAACCTGCAATGCTACTCTTCCTGTCCAGGTCTCCTTTCCGTGCTGGCAGCCGACCTCAGGTGGGCCCTCCATGCTCTGCACCATGCTGATTCAGTTCAGCTGGTGTTAAGTTGACCACCAGTGATGGATCCACTGCCATAACATCAGATAATGTGTTACAGTGGCCACGATGGATGCAGTTCCTGATGAGATTCACAAAATTCATCCTCATAACTTTACACTAAGTGGCCTCGGTCTCCCTAGGTAAGGTTGCAGGGGGTCTTCACTTTCTTTCTTAAATAGGCCAGCTTGGAAAGAGCTATCCTTCATGTCACAGCTGGGGGAACAGCCTTTAAGACTATTTCTGATCCCGACAATGTTTAAGGGTTATTTTCCACTCTTCACAGACAGTTTGCACTTGGGACAGCTGCGCTGGGCCACTGGGAGCCAAATCCAGGGCTGAGCCGCCCTCCTGCAGGGCTGACTCCTCCTCAGCTCCACCCTCCCCTCCACCTCCTCAGCTCTGGGTGGTCCCAGTGCTCTCTCCCCTTGGGATCTCCGGGGTCTCCTGTGTTTGTCCCAGTTCACTTCTGCCCCAAGTAGGGCTCAGACAGCACACAGGGTGTGTCCTCGGCTCTGGCCTCACCTGCTTAATCTGGCTGTTCACGATTTCCTCACCCACAAGCCACGCTCATGCGTGTGTTGCGATGGACGCAGGGAGACACTTCAAATGGCTGGCGCAGCAGCAATGCAGACCCCTCTTACTCCAGGCTCCGTGGTGCTGGGCACAGTGTGCAGCTTAACAACTGAAATGTGACTGGCAGATTTCTGGTGGGCAGACTAAGATGTCACTTTTGGAAGAAATGGAATAAACACCAGAGAATGCGCCACCGCTGGCACTGTAGGGAGAGTTCTACATTCTCTCTTTCAAGTCCCGTCCAGGATATGGAGTCCGAGCGTGATTTCCAGCCTACAGGAAAGAGCGTCAGGAAAGGTATGAACTACTAGTCGTTAATCTCCATGGAAAATACTCCGACTAAGCTTTACACCAAGCGACTGTGGTGCTACATCAATTCTCAGGGCAGGGCAAGGTGGCAGGTTAATCAATCAGATTCACCCAGCAGGTCCTCGCCGGGGACCTCAGGGTGTAGACAGGGATGTACATCAGGAAGCAAGTGTGCAGGAGGACAAAGGTGGTGTCCACGAAATGCAGTGTCCCCAGCACCGGGCGTTCAGTCTCCTTTGACATTTTTTTTTTTTTTTTTGATATGACACCCAGTTACACAGGTGCACCCAGGCACAGAAGCCGCTCCGGTGCAGGGACACATTCTGGCCACCAGGTGGCATCACGTGAACCGTGCTGGAAGGTACTGCACTTCTGGCTGTAGCTGCCACTTTCTGGCTGACCTTTAATGAAGCAGAGCGGCCAAAGTGGCTTGACAGCAAATTTTATTAGTAACAGAAAATCATCACAAGACTCACTACAGAATTGCAATGATTAGTTTCTCTTATCTGAGACGGTCACAGTAAAAACAGCCAAAGAAAAGAACCAAAATTGGCCAGCTGTATTGGGCTCCTGGGAATTGAGGGAAAAGGGTGATTGGTCAGAGTTTTGGTGAGAGGACGATTATTAACTGATGGAGATTTTTCTCTCCAATGCAGGTGGGGACAGAGCCTAACTCCTGAGATCACTTGCGAGTGCAGGAATAGGTCGGATTCCTCTGGGACACACACTCAGGTTCACCTTTGCTTCCCCGTTAGCCAGAACCATTACCTCATCCTCCTGGGAGCACTCTTATTAATAAGATCCATCCTGACACCAGCAAGTCCTTCACACAGGGGATCTGCACATTACAAAGATCCAAGGTGACTTGGCGGAGTGCCCTGTGGTGTAGCCTGGTGTGCACTGTGGACGTTGGTGAGTCTAGACCAGGGCGAGTCCTGAGCCTCTCAGGAGCTGCCTTTTCCACCGTTAGTTAGTCAGCGGTAGTGACAGCCACGGTGAGGTTTGTGCCTGTGCCCTGGTGCTCACAGGGGCAGGTTCTGATTACTCCCTTCCTCCCTCCTTCCCCTTCTCTCTTTCTAAATGTCCTTTTACTTCTAGGTTGTTTGTGTAAGAGAAAACATGGCATTGGGTGACTTATTTCACTAGCATGATGGTCTCAGTCCTATCAGTTTTCTTGCTGTTGACACGATTTCCTTTATTTCTCTCCTTCTTTTCTCCTGCACTGCTAGAGGTTGAAGCCAGCACCTCCCCTGAGCTCCATCCCCAGAGTACTTTCTATCTTTTTATTTTGAGATAGAGTCTTGCTGGGTCACTAATTTGCTCAGGCTGGGCTTGAACTTGAGACCCTTGTGCCTCAACCCTCCAGAGTGTCACCCAAGTGTGCGCCATCTCACCGTGTTTTTTCTAATGGCTGATTAATACTGCGTCATGTGTGTGCACAATTTCTTCATCCACTTATCTGTTGATGGACATCTAAGCTCAGCGGCTGTGAATTACCCTGCTAAAAACATGGGTGCTTGCATGTCACTATAGTGTGCTCTTTAATTCTCTCAGGAATACGCTGAGGAGTGGTATGGCTGGATCCAATGGTGTATCCGGTCTTAGTTATTTGAGGAATAACCATACTGAGTTCCGCAATGGTTGTATTAATTGACATTCCCACCAACAGTGTGGGAATTCTCCTTTCCCCCTAATTCTTGCATTTATTGTTTTTGTATTCTTGATGGTAGCCCTTCTAGCTGAGGGGAGGTAGAATCTCAGTGTGGATTTGATTTGCATTTCTCTGATGACTAAAGCTGTTGAACACTTAGGCCATGCATGCATCTTCTTTTGAGATTTCTCTGTTCAATTCATTTGCCCATATGTTGATTGGGCTATTTGTGTGTGTGTATGTGTGTGTGTGTGTTACATTTTGTGAGTTCCTTATAAGATATTAAAAAGTATTAATCCTTTAGGAGAAGAGCAGCTGGCAGAGATCTTTCCCCACTTTATAGGCTGTCTCTTTACTCTATTACTTTCTCTCTTAGACAGAAGCTTTTTACTTTGATGCAGTTCTATTTGCTTATTCTTTGTATTAGTTCCTGCACTATTTGGGGCTTATTCAGGAGGGTTTTGCCTATGCTGATGGCTTCACGTATTCCCCTGTGTTCTCTTCCAGCAGTTTCCAACTTCCATCCTTATATCTAGGTCTTAGATCCATTGTGATTTCATTTTAGTCCAGGGAGAGAGACCAGATTTTCTTCTCAGTGTTCTGCACTGAGATTTCCAGTTTCCTTAGCACATTTGGTTAAAGAACGTTTCTTTTCTCTGTGGTCTACTTTTGGTCCTTTTGCAAATGTCAGATGACTGTGGTGGTTGAGTTTGTTTCTGTGCCTTCTGTTCTATTCCATTTGTCTCTGTCTGTTTTTTGCCAGTGCCATCTTGTTTTTACTACCATGGCTTTGCAATATAATTTGAAATCAGTTATTGTGATGTCTCCAGCACAGCTGTTTCTTCAAGACTGCTTTGCCTACTCTTTTTGATTTCTATATTAATTTTTTGTTTGCTTTTTTATAGTTCCAGGAAGAATGCTGGTATTTTAATTGGGATTGAATCAAATCTGTATATTGCTTTTGGTAATATGGTCATTTTAACAATATTATTAGTTCTGCTGATCTGTGAGAAAGGAAGGTATTTCCATTTGCTTTTTATTTCTTATTTTAAAGAAAATAAAACCTAACAAAATAAAGCACAATAAAGCCAATCAAAATAAAACAATGAAAGAAGTACAGAACCTCAAAACAAGGTAATAGGAAATCAACAATAGCTACTAATACATCTTATCATTATAATAGTTGCCAATACCATCAGATGCAGTAAAATAAAATAAAACAAAGCAGAATAAAACCAATCAAAACAGGACATTGAATAAAACAAAACAATAAATCAGAACAAAACAAAACAGTGAGAACAATATTGGTTTTCAAAAACAAGACAGAAGGAGATCCACATATTTGCTATATTGCACACTGTTATCCACCTAGGAGATGCTCAGACTACTGGCCTTAGGCCTGCAAAGTCAATCAAACGATATAAGCATCTCAGATGCTATCGACTCAGCTTGTCCTCCAAACCAGCTGGCTGCTTACGGGGAGGGAGTTGGGGGGGGGTCTTGATTCTCAGCCTGTGCATGGGAAGGGTGAACTGGCTTCTCTCTTCCTGGGCCTTGCATGGTTGTGTAGCTCATGGGAAGGGCCAATTGACTTGTGGTATTTCTATTTCCTGGTGCCTCCCTTGGTTTCAAGAGGGAGGCCTTTCCATTTCCTGCCTTGAGTTTCAATCTGCAGGTGTCCCCTGTACAGGACATGAGATGGAGAGCCATTTATGGGCAGGCTCAGGGAGGCCAGGCTCTAAGTGTAGGCAGTATGCCCCAGGGTGGCAGCCCAGACCATGTTCAAAGCGTCTGTGTAGAGGGTGTTTCCCAGTGCCATCCCGGCGGGATCTCTTCCCTGCACGTCTGTGTGCTCTGACCCAACCCTGGTCCACCTGTGACTTTTCCCATGCTCAGATGCTTGGTGACAGCCCATGCCCAGTGACCCCTGCAGGGTTCTCAGAACGTCTGGTGCCCCTTGTCCTCCCTCATTGCCTCCAACATGCTGCCTGCTAATGGGCCCTCCCATGGAACTGTCCCGTGGAACAGGGACAGTCTCTGGGGTTGAATTCGCACCCCTGACCTTTTACAGAGGTTCCCAAGGCCTCTGCAGGGCTGACGCCCATGGAGGAGGCACAGGGTGAAGGGACCTCCGAGTGTTTCTCAGTCAGTGCCTTGGTGGACGCTGCTTCCCGGTCGGGAGGCTCCCGCCTCTCTCTCCACTCTGGCTCTCTGCAGTGCAGCCTCCTTCTGAATCTCCCTCAGTGGCTGCAGCCTGTGTTGGGGAATTATTGTTATCCTTCCTTCATTTCACTGCTTAACCACCCTTTCACTTATACCAGCTCCCCATCCACCGTCTATGCATCAGTTTTGGGTTAAAATGTGTGTGCTCATGTCCAGAGATGCACAGTAAAGCCCTTGTCTTCCAAAAGCCTTGGGTTCTTATTTACCTTGCACACCTCAGCGGCTGAACTGCTTGGTGTCTGATGTCCAGGGTGTGGCTTCCACCTTGTGGTGGGCATGTCAGTGTCCAGGGTACAGGGAAGCCCTACTGCTCAGCTCAGTACATAGCTAACAGGTTTTAAAACCATTTATGATCTGCCCTTGGCACCAAAGACTTCTCCATAACAGGAAACCTTTCAGCAGGTGCTCAGAGGACCATGACCCTGGACCCATGTCTGTGATTCTTTGTCAGTGATAATGTAAGTGACAGCTGAACAAGGTGATAGCACAGCAGGTGTCAGGAACAAAGGCCAGAAGAATTTTATTGCTGTCTCTAAAAACTACAGTTACAAGTCTGTGAGTCATTGTGTGCCTGGCACTGTTCTGTGGGCCCCTGCCTGTCACCCCTGCCACCCTCCTCAAAACCCCAGGTAGGCGGTGTCCTCCCCTTTATACAGGTGGAGCGCAGAAGGCTCCAGTGGTTGCCGTGAGGACAAACGCAGCAGCAGAACTGAACGTCAACTCCAAACGGTACCTGCTTTTTCATGAGTGGCCTTGTGTGTGGGACTCAGTTTACCTGCTTAGAATTAGGCAGAACTGAGATTCTAATGCAGAGCCGGACAGAGACTGGCAGGACTGATACAATTCACTTGTTGGGGGGCAGAAAGACAGGCAAGATTGGGGGTGAAATAAAACCCACCAAAAGAATTCACCAAAACCCGCTTAGACATGTCGAGGTTGCTGTTTATGTTAGGGGAGTTATTTATTTATTTTCCTGTTGCTTTTACTCTTGGTTCTGTAAGAAACTTGGGACAGTGTGCTTCACCAGCTCACTGCCCAGTCTTACTGCTTCAGTGTCATGATGCTTTCTCGCTGATGTGTGCGTGACTTTCACAGCCACGCTTATCAACAGATTTGCTCCACAGAGTGCACAAATTGGATTCACAATCAGACCTTGGCGAGGTTGCCTCTCCAGGTAGCCGGCGGAAACCTGCCTGGAAAAAATGTGTTTTCCTGCCCGTTCGGCCTGGAATTGCCAGAGAGTGGTGTGTGACACCAAGCTGCCACCAGCTGGTCCCTTTCCTAGCAGAAAAGACGCAGTGATAACGCCTCGTTTCTGTGTTCATGCTTGAATACTAACTCTCGCTTCCTACTACCACTCCTGGGAGCCCCAGCACCTCTAGGGGTCTGTCTGTGACCAGATGCAGACACCTGGCAGGGACAGAAGTGCACAGAAGGGGCGCTTAGCATCAAATGAGGAGGCCGACAACAGCCGAGAATGGGGCGTTCTTGGCTGTGATTCGCTGTCCTGTTTCTGCAGCTAATTTTCTTATCTGGGAGGCAGGGGCTGACCTGCCTGTCCCTGTGCGGAGGTGGATGGATGGGAGTGAGTTCCACAATAAAGGGAAGTCCTGCTCCCGTGGGCTGTGGGTGGGCAGGACACTGACTTGGGCTTCACAGACCTGGATTCTTGTCCCGATCCCAGTGCCCTCTGGCCTCATGACCCCGACCACATCTCCTAACCTCTCGAGATCTCAGGTTCTTCTCTGTTTAGGTACAGAACCACCCAGTGCCTCGACCTCTCTGAAGTCCTCTGCTTTTGTCCTTTGTCAGGGACAAATCTAATACTGAAGCAGTAAGACCAGGCAGTGAGCTGGTAAAGCACAGCAGAGTTCCGAGCGGCAGAACAGAATCAGAAAGAGAAGGGAGAACACTGCACCAAGTACTTCACAGACGGCTTTGGCCTCAGCTGGACTCCAAAGGAGGCAGAGGTGACTCCTTGGAGAGTCTGGAGTGACGACAGCAGAGTGCGAGTCCTGGGTGACCACATGGCATGTCTCACAGCACAAAGGTGTCTCTGCCTTTTACTGGAGTTCACCTTGCTTTTCTCTTTGTCTGTTCTTCTTCAGAGCACCCTGAAATTGACAAGAAAAGCATCAGTGGCTATCAAGTTACATGGAGTTTTTTAAAAAAATATTTTGGAGAAATGGCTATTCTTTCTACATATTAATATTCTTGTGATAGATAATATATTCATTACATCCATTTGCAAGCAGATATTAAACTTTTATAAAGAAAGATACTGGTTCACCCAAGTCCACATAATAATTACCCACAGTTCTCTGCCCCTATTTATAAGAACTTAGTTAAATGTGCTCTTGAGTCTGCTGTACTTTTAATGATCATTTTATTTCCCTCATTAAGCTTTTGGGTTGCTCACTGGAAACCTCTGAATGGATAATATTCTTCTCATCTTTCTGCGGTTTTCATGGCAGCATGAAAAATGTCTCAGAGTGATAGCACTGGCTTCCAAAGTACCTGCTCCTGACACAGATGCCCTGATGCCCAGGGCTGTTGCCTCCCCTGCCCAGGAGGGGCCCTGCCTGTGGAGGACACTCCCATCCTCTCTGGCCTCTGAGCAGAGCCTTGGCTTGATGGTGCCAGGGGAGTCGTGCCACCTCAGTGCTGCAGGCAGACGGTGTCCCCCCTGACCCCCCGAGAGGCCCTTGCTCCCAGCACCTTGGAGCCTGACTGTGTCCAGGTGTGATGTGTGTGCTTGGAAAGGTGACCCGAAGGTGCAGAGATGCCAGGCGTCCTGCAGCCACGCAGACAGGTGCAGGGGAGACCAGTCTGGCCCACATGTTGTCTTCGGATGTCCAGCCTCTGGGACTGAGACGATTAGTCTGCAATGGTTACAGTAGCACAAGCAGCGCACACATCACCAAGTGCACACAGGAGAAACACCTCCAGGGTGGCCGCGGGAACCTCAAGAAATGCATACCACGGCTGCAAGTGCTTTGGTGCAAGGATCACAGGCCCCTTGGACGTGAAGAAGTCAGATGCCCAGGTCTCTCCCCACTCCTCGACGGGGGAAGCTCGGCCTTGGAAGCCACATGGGTCATCCTGGGTGACGATCCCTGCAGAGAGGGAGCCCTCGGCAGCACGAAGCCCTGAAAATAGACTTCCCTTGGCTTGCACATCTTTAGTGACTGAACCATCTGAGGTTTCTGCTCTCAATAAACCATGTTCAGTTTCTGAAAGGTTTAATTTTCTGCTTTGGAACTGAAGAGCGTGGGAAGGAGCCCGCCAGAGGGGATGTTTTTCTCTTTTTCTGCAGTCCCGATTTCAAGTGAGTTTTCTCTGCTGTGTGGCAAGAGTGACCATCATTGTGCCTCTTGTCTTTTTCTTTTTTTTACGTGATGAAACCATGGGCTAAGAAATGTGTTTACCTCTTCTCTTCTGCCCCAAGCCTTGTAGCTGTGGCCCATTGATGTCTGATTATTAAGACTGTGAACAGCTGAGGGGCGATTCTTGCCAAAAGGCTCAATACCTCAGAAGGTCTGGATCTGAGGTTCTTAAGAAATTAAAGGGGAAAGACAAAGAAAAGCAGAAACTCACCACCAGCAGCACCTCTACCACCGAAACAAAGATATCTCAGCAAGGAATTGACTCAACCCACACAAAGCTTGGGTTACCATGGCAGGGAGACTCCATCACTTCTGTTCACAGAGGCAGAAACAGGGAAAGAAGGAGAGAGGGGGCCCGAGCTGGTGTTCGGGGAGTGTCTATTTGTCCTCGGTGTAGCCCTGTCCCCTTGCTGTGGCATTGCCCAATCATGACAGTCACTGGTCTTCCGTGACAGAGCCCGAGGCCCATTGCGGTCTTTCCGGCGAGGTCGTGTGAAGGTGAGGGGCTCGGTTCCCTGTGGCAGCTCTGGATCTGCACCAGGGCATGATCACCTGGGTCGCTGAGCTCCCCTGTGGCTCTGGGTAAATATCACACCCACCCAGAGGTAGGAAGCACCTTGGCTGTCCTGGTGGCTGTGCTCCGTGCCCAGGATGCATCGGAGCAGTGGTGGCCCAGTGCTCTGTGGGGCTCTGGAGACAAAGCCTGCTGTCACAGTCCTTGCCTCTGGGTCGGGTCCAGGAGCACAAGGTGCTGGCCATACTTGTCTGCATCCACGCTGGGCGGAGGAGATGCCAGGCCCGCAGCTCCTGCTCCCTGGGGTTGGCTCCCACCCATGCGCATCTACCTGCTGCTTTAGTTTCCCTCCCAAGTTAAAGAAGCTGAAGGAAATGGTGGAGCAGCATGATCAGGGCTCCCTGCTGGTAACTGTGGTCTGGTTCAGGGACCAGGACACTATGTCCACAGCCCCCTGTCCTAACCACCCCTGCACCTCTTCAGCTTTACCTTGAAGCAGAGATTCTAAAAGTGTTTGTTAGGTCTCTTCCCAGAGTCACTGATTTAGATAATTCTTTCCAGTTAATGTTCTCTTGACCTCAAACTTTTGGTCTTAAATTTGGTGTCCAGTGAGAGTAAGCAATAGCATCCACACCGATGGGTCTGAGCTTCGAAAACTCTGGTGTAGGACTGGGGAGAGTGTGATGTGTCTAAATCACAGCTGGGTCCATATCTGCGCCTCGCCTTTCCTCATCCATGGCTACACGTGTATTCACTGGTGTTTCCTTCTCCTCTGGAAATCTTTAAATTGAGATGATTGTTCTGTTGGAAACAGACAGATGGGTGTGAAGGCGAGGGAGAAATGAGGTAAGTTCTAACTTGGCTTCTGGGCCGCGGTAGTTTCCCTCCTGTAGGGGCAGTTGGAGCCCAGGGAGAGGAGAATGGAGCCAAAGCTCTGCTCCCTGGAAAGCTGGAGACCTGACCAGCACCACCCCACATTGACTCCACCCCCCATAGCTTGCCAGGTTCATTAGACCCTGATCTCATGGCAGAATCTGGACATAGGTGACACCAGCTTCATTTGTAAGGATGGGGACACCATGGCTTTGAGAGGCTGTAACATTTTTTTGGACCTCAAAACTCATTAATGGTAGAAGACAATTATGCCTAAAATTCACAAAGTCCAGGAGAAAATATGATACACATGTAAGAACTGAGCTGGGACCCAAAACCTGGAATTAGCAGATGGAGGTAAAGTTCTTAATAAGTCCTGAGTCATCCCTTATGGTTGTGTTAAAAAGCCAGTCACAGTGTTATCAAATTCCTTCAGACACACATATACATGTACACACATACACACACGTGCAGGTGTGCGCACGCACACACGCACAGTGCATACACACAGTGTTGTGGAATTCAAAGCACTGAAAGAGCCCAAGCACTGAACCATGCTTATTTTTCTACAATTTTTCCACTTGACATAATTGAAAAAAATGTTCTGAAAATGTTGAACAAAAACTAAATTTAGGCTTAGAGTAAACAAGGCTTGGAAAAGAAGGAAATGAAGGCGATTTTAATTCACTGCCAGTAGCTGCCTCTTCAGTAGATTTTAAAGCCAGTTAGAAATTATGGAGAAGAATTCTAGCCATGGGGTGCTCCAGGAGGGCATCCCCAGTTCCGGTCCCCTAACTCTGGGTGCTGGTTGCTGGGAGGAGCCATCTCCTCTGAGATGAGTATGACAGGTGCAGAGAACATCTAGGTGATGTAGTCACAGCTGGTGTTGGTGTAGCAGTTTCATATCAGTGTCTCTTTGGATGGTTGCACCATCCTGGGGGAGAGGAGGGGCCCCCCTGTACAGGACCAGAAGCTGAAACAGGAAGGGATTCAATGCGAATCTCCACTCCTGAGCTGATGCCTTTGCTCCTCCTTCTTACCCCTGAAATCCATGAGGAAATAAGCACAGTAAGGATGGATTGGCAGAAACTCTGAAACTGAACTTAGTAGAACTGTGGAGGACAAGCCTATTTAAATAAATGGGCATTCAGCTGGAATTCCCCTCTTTGACATTGTAAAACACACACACAGGCACACACATGTGCATGCACATGGATGTTAACTTACAATTAAAATGAACTTTCCATGCTAGCTCTTTAATAAAGCTCATCACCATGAGCCAGTGGTTTATGACAGGAAGCGATTTTATTTTACTAATGTGTATGCAACCCCTAACAATACAGCTGGGACTTTAGCTCCAATTTAAAAAATAATTGAAGAGGAGTTAGTACTTGATAAAGAGGAGAGATAAGCGACTCACAGAAGATGAATGGAGGAAAAAGAGAGGCCAGGGCTGAAAAGGAAGTTGCTATAGCAACCCCAGAACTCACCTTTTCCCCACGGAGATGCTCAAGGTTGGAATGGGCCGGGGTCCCAGCTAGAACCACAGCATGGAAGAAGGCAGGGTTCTGTGGAAAAACTTTCCCAAAGCCTTGTCTGGGTTTGCAGATCTCTTGAAGCTAAGCTTCCTTGCTTTTAATCTTCTTCACCTCTTGGGACCATTTTCAATCTCCTTTTATTCTGGTACTGAGCCTATCACTCCAGCCCATCTTTTGGGGGAGTTTTATTCATTTGCTCTTAAAATGAATTGAGTTTTCCATTATGCCTTGACTCAGGAATCCCCATGTAATAGATGCATTTTAAAATGATGACAATGAAAGCTAAACCTGGAGATTGTGGGCTTTTTCAGAAGTACCCCTGGGATACGAGCCCAGAAGTGGGGGACCTCAGTGCTCCATCCTCCCGTTGCAGAGTGGTGGGAATTAAATGGATTCTCCAGGGCTCTTGAAGTCACTAGGGGGTCAGATTGTGCCTTGCTCCAGGTCTGGGTTATTAAGAGTTTTATTTATCATCGGCAGCACTTTATTTTATAATCAGCAAGAACTTGACTTGGAGAAAGGACACCTGATGTAATTGCAGTTGCTGGGAAAACATCAGAAGGCAGAATATGATTTCCATGCTCTGTGCTGGCTCCATTCCCTGTAGGTGTGCAGGACATGGAGGAAGCCTCAGAGGGCAAGCCAGGAGCCCTGCCTTCTGGTTCTGACCTTGTGCCTGGCTCCCAGCCACTGTAGGAGTGGCCACCTCTCCTATTTTTCTTTTTACCTTTTTGCTGTCTGCAACACAGCAATGTGTTCTGGAAATGCAATGCTCTCGAGGGAAGGTTTTCTTTAGCGTATCTATTTGTGTCTGTAAAAGGCAATGTATTTGGAGGGTGATCAGGAAGAGAGACTGATGTCCTACCCTTCACCTTAACTCCTTACGTAACTGCTCCCTCTTCCTTTTCCTTGGTTATTTCCCCCTGGATTGTTCTCTGTTATTTTTTATTTACGCTAGCTATTCCCTGGTTATGATTTATAGACTTCTCTCTTGTTTCTTCATCTAAGCTGTTGATAGGACTATGCCAACTGGTTTCCCCTCTGGTGATGTGTGGTGTGGTTTCACTGACAAGAAGAATTAGGATTCTTGGGATACAGTGCAGCTTGAAAATAAACTGGGTAGAGATTTAACATGAGCTCGTCTGTTTACCAAATGAGTTGGCATGGACAGAGATGAGCATTTTGGATGCTGAGATGGAGCACTGGACCAGGCAAGTATGACCGTGGTGCTCTCATGCTGACACAGGGTGGGGGACATTGGTTGTCTGCTACTGCAGCATCAGGGCACATTCACCTGCAGTTATTTCCAGATGTTTCCTCACATCTGGATTCCTTTATGTAAAAAAAGACTCCAGAAGGAATTAAACAGGCAGACTTGATTCAAGATTGTTGCACTTTGAGGAGAGGAGATCACAATAGAGGAAAAGACAGAGCTCAATTCTATTGCAACAAAAAAAGTGAGTTTCAAGCAGTGGGATGAGTTAGGAGAAGGTACCGAAGGGACAGTGGTGGGGAGGCTGGCCAGTAGGACAGGCCCATCTGTTTGTTGACTGACACATATTCCAGTTAGACTTCTGCCTTTCCACTGACTCCCACCCTCCCTACCTCTCTTGGGTGAGGAGATTTCAAAGGATGGCTTCCAGGTCCTGGAGAAATGCAGTCCTGGGTTGTAAAACTGCTTAAAGTCTTAGAAAAAGATTTATATTTCAAAGGGGCAAAGAAGGAGATTAAAATGGCAAGTTCTCCAAAGGCAGTGCTCTCAGGAAGGAGGGTGCTGGAAGAGGACAGCCTGCAATTCAGGATGGCTGAGAGAAGAATCATTCCTGGGAAAATGTGATGCAAGAGAAAAGGCAGCTTCTTGCAAAATTTATACGGATTTTTCACTGGTCCCTGGCACACAAGACAAGGAGGAACTAATCCTCGACTAAGCAAAATGACTTGGGCTGCAAACCAGAATGACAGACATTAAAATAAAAATAAACAGAACACGAAAGCATGGAGGGAAGCCTGTGAGAGAGTGTTGCAGGTGGAAAGAGCAGTGGTGTGAATCTGCCACTCCCTTGGCAGGGTGGGGGCGCTCTTTATTTATTTATTTATTTATTTATTTATTTATTTAACACGGTGTGCTGAACTGGGCCTGGCTTGGTAGTTTCTGTCATGCTTTGTTTCCCTGAACCTGTTTTCTCATTCTTTGAGCAGCAGGTATTGGATGCTGCAGGAAGTTCAACAGCCGGGGTTCGGTTGCTGGTGCTGTGACTTCCCCTTGATTTGGTTGACTGCTGAATTTCCGATGCAAATGGACACCACCTACAGCTGTGTCACTAGCACGAAGACCTGTAGATGCTCTGTAAGGGATGGTCATCGTTTTTGGTGTTCTCTGGGAAACCTGCCTTGAAATAGTCAAGCTTTCCAACAAGTTACTCTGTTTCCCTAAAGCCGGCAGCATGGTCATCACTCTGCCTCCATGGCTTCTGTATGTAAGGATTCTTTTAGCGGATCAGAAGTAGGTGAAAAATGTATCTGCCCAGTGCATGGTGTGCACCCCTTGCTTGTTCATTTCCTTGAACAATGTGCTATAGCAGCTGTCCACACAGCAGTCACAGTGTGTGAGGTGTTCTGAGTACTCTGGCGATCGATCATTTAAAGTACATGGGAGACTATGCATAGTTACACACACCATTTACACAAGGGATACAAACATTGGCATTTAGGAACCCATGGGGGGCCTGGACCCACTCTGCAGGGATACTGTCTTGATTACTTTTCTATCATCACTAAGACAAAATACCTGATGTGCAAAATTAGGAAAGGAAAGGTTTATTTAGCTCATGGTTTGTGGAGGTTTTCAGTCCCCTTGGCTGGCTCAAAGGCAGGGTGGCACATGGCAGAGGGACAATGCTTCAAGGCAGCAGAAGACAGCAAAAGCAGCCAGAGCAAAAAAGGAAGAGCATGCAGAGAAGATTCTTTCTGTCTCTTATATTGTATGTAGATGATACCCACTATAGGGTAGGTGTAGCACACAGCCCCATATCTCAGCATTGGACCATGAATTAATCACAGATTCTAGAATCCTGCCCCCATGACTGCATGAGGCTTTTGGGGGGAACATCCAGACACAAGCCATAACAGATACCAAGAGATGACTGTGTACAGACACACAAGCCTGTCGGTGTGTAGGGATGGCATGCAGGATGCCATGTGACGGACACTTCTAAATACTTACTATGATGCCATAGTGTTCTAGAATGCATACCAAGACAGATGTGAATTCATATGTATGATATAAAAATTTCAACCTATTATTTATAGCTCCTGAAATGCACATAGTAAATAAAATGCAGTATATCAAATAACAAACACTTGTGTTTCAATTCGATGGTAAACCCATGATGAAATGCTGCCATGCCCCAGATGCTGAGTGAATGAGGACATCACCTCACTTTGAGCATCTTGGCAGACAGACCCTGTGTGGATAGCGAGGAGAAACCAATTTGCTCCCCAGGGGTGGCGCTCAGAGGACTGCCAGGTGGAAGCACAGCCTCCCCTCCCTTCCACCCCACCTTTTCCTGCAAACTGACAAACACCAGATACTATGGAATTTTTGTGTGATTGTTTCCAGGAGTTTTTAGGACATGAGGCTGGGTTGATTTGCAGTAACCTTATGCCTTCCATGTATATTTACATTCCTGCTGAAGTTCTATAGAATCACATATCTAGGGTTAGTTTAATTTGTAAGTTATGTTATAAGTTAATAAATTAATTTTTAAGGTACAAATTGTATCTTCCTGTAAGGACACTGGTCTCCAAAGTAGTCAGGTCTCCAGGCATGATAACAAAATTTTCCAGCTTTACTAATGAAACATACAAAAAGACATTTCTATGTTCAATTCATTATTTGGAGTTTCCTGAGCCCCTTGTAAAAGAAGGCATTCATGCCAAGCTCACCTGAATGTTTTCAAGAATCTCTATTTCCATTCAAGACCCCAGAACGCATGAGCTAATGCATGTTTGTCACTTAAAGAGATGAACTTTTGAGGTAAGTTGTTACATAGCAATATATAAACAATATAGCAACATTGGGACAGTGGACCTTGGGAGGTCAGCAGCCCAGAAAATAGCTGTTTCCAGTGTGTTAGAAGAGGGTGTCCTACAAGAAGCTGTGCTACTTAAGCTGCATTAGCAAGAAAGATGAAGGAGGCTTATAGTTCGGGGCGCTTCTGATAATATTGCAATGGGACCTGACTGGTGACAAGAACTTGCTCGCTGCCTCCCTGCTGCAGATTTAGGGCCTGGAGAGTTTCTGTGGACACAGAAATTTCATGTTACTCAGAACAGAGCCCTCAGTGGCAAGGGGTGAGGGTGTGCGAGGGTGCTTGAGATCTGGAGAGGACCTGAGACTAGCATCGGCCCCTAATGAGGATCGCAGGGAGGTGCCCCTGGGAACTCCACAGAGGCCCTGTAAGAAGGAGGTGGCGGACACCTCCTGGCAGGCCTGCTAGCATGCAGATCTGGTCCTCTTCAGATACAGGAGCACGGAGCCTTTAGCTGGCTGCTTGCCTCTCCCTCTGCAGCCAGACGGAAGCTGAACCCTAGCAGGCTCGGGAGCAGGACGTGTGGAGGGATGTCGTCAGCCTCACGCCTGGGGCTTTGATTTAATCTTGGCCAGGTGCTCTGGGAATGGACTCAGCAGAGTCAGGCCCATCTCACGGCCAGGATGGGCAGGAGGACAGCCCCAGGTGAGCAGAAGCCAACGGACTGTGTGAGAGGGGATGGTAGGGGACACTTTCCGGTCATGAACTGTGCTGGTTCACTATACCGCTTTACCTAATTTGAATTGGTTACTAGCTTGTGTTTCTATTAGTATTTGTTTTCTTCTTAATTTAACTGTGCATTTAAACAAAACCCACTTATCACCTGCCTTTTGCAAGTAAAAGTACAATTAGATACCCAATAAAGAAGATGTGTAAAATTGTATTAGTGAAGATTTTTGTCTGTTGAAATACCCAGTTTTTTTTAACCAAACAGTAAATGTCATATTGAATATTTATGTAACCCTATTATTTATCATCTAAAACTGGAATCGATTGCCATTCCACATGGGCTAAAATATTTGTTCATAAGCAAACATTATCCTTTTTGGGTAAAAATTTACCTTTTAAATGTGTCTGGGAAGTGACAAATTGGTGTCTGTAGGCTGACACAATGCACAGAGGTGTGATTTTTTTTTTCCTGTATTGCCTTTCTTAAAACATTTCTGTACTCGAATCTCTTCAGGTGAGGAGTGCGCTCTCCTGCCGTGTCCTCTGTGAACCTCACTGCTGCTCGCTCTGGCGGATTCACACCTGTGTTCCTCAGCTTTCGGGTGCTGCCCCGAGTCCTGAGATGGTCACCTGGAAAGAGAGAGCAGTCTGCTCTGGCTCACAGACTGCAGGCTCCTGTTCCTGATGAGGCGGCCCCATGAGGGTGAGGCCGCAGGGCACAGCAGAAACCCATCTCCTGGCCGGGGGCCCACGAAGGGGAGACCAGGCTCCCACGATCCTTGCTGAGGTCACAAAAATGTGTCAACTCTTTGAAGACTCTTTGATGTTCTGCCACTTCCACATAGCAGGCAGCTAGGGAAGAGCCTGGTCAACATAGGCTTCGGGACGCCACTCCCGACCCCAACTACTGCGATACATTTCCCTTCAGATTCCTGACCCAACTGCTCATGGGACTTGGACATCTGTAGTGCTCGCCTGGGTTTTGCAAGATGGTTAAGATTTTTTGAATAGTTCAATATATAAGGAACAGCTGTATACATATGGAGCGAGCCTTTCCAAGGTTTTTGTTCCTCCTCAAAACCAATGTGACATATACTAAATGTATTCCACTGGCAGAGCTCCACGCATGAGGAGGAAGACTAGGTCAGTGCTCTGCGAAGGTTGCTGGGAGCATCACTCATGGCTTCTGGGCGTGTTTCACTTTTTAGAGGATTGTCTTATTCTGTAAAGAACACAGCTAATGAAGTGCCTCAGCATCAGGGACTGGGGGAAGCTTGTTCTCCCTCCCAGAACTTTCTATTTTGTTTTGTCTCCTATTTGAGTTCATTTGTTCTTGGGTGATGAATTGTTTTACTGCATTTTAATCATAGGAAATGTAACAGGCTAGCACTGGTCGGTGATCCCATGGCAACTATCATTTCAGAATCGTACATGGGGCCTTTGCTGTCTTATCTCAATGTTCACTGGTGCGAGAACATTGGACATCACTCTCTCTTCCCTTTCCTACATGATGAGACTGATATCATTTTTTATTTTTGATACCTGGAATTGAACTCAGGACCTCACATTCACCATTGATATCATTTTATAAGAGGCTGATAATGACTCTCTCTCTTTCTCTAGTTAATGTTATTTCTTGGCACAATTTGGCCTCTCTGAATGTGGCAAATCCTTTTGGAGGTTTGCTGTGTTACTTTGGTTCAATAATTGGCAGGAAAATTGGGACCAAAAGTTTGCTGAGGATCAGGAGCCCATGAGAAATTCCAGCATGGATTCAGTACACAGCTGCACGGGCAGGAGAACAAACTGTCTGGCTTCTGTGTGCATTGAGGGCCGGGGTGCTGTGAGATCACTGCCCGAGTGCCCTGAGGCAGACTTATGCTGGTTTGTGTTCATAATGTATTCACAAAGGTGCACTTCCCCGATTCGATAAGTGATCATCCTTTGAAGACAATTCAATCACGGCCTTATCTCCCCAACTTCCTAGTTCTGTGGTGCTGGTAGTGATTGGGCATGTGTTATTTATTTAATTTGTTTATTTATCTTTTTTTGCTACTAGGGATTGAACTCATGACCTCACACATGCTAGGCAGGTGCTGTGCTTGTGCCACTGAGCTAAATCCCCAGCCGGGGAATGAATTATTGCAAAGGATCATTGTACACCATTGGCGATAATTCCTACCGCTTTTCAGCAGATAAACAAGTAGATGAGATGGCAGCCACATGCACTGGTGTCCTTGTGATGGTTAAGTCTCAGCTGAGTGGTGTAGGAACCACCCAGAGGATTGGTGACGCACACTTCTGGGTATGTCCGGGTGGGTCATCGAGGTGTGATTTTAAGTGCTGTATCTTGTCCCTGACCGCTTCCTCTCTGGCACTGTTCCCCGTGCTGTGTTTCCTGCTTTGCTCTGCCATGGTGTTTCTGCTTGGAGCTGGCTAGCCATGAACTGAATCCTCTCTGAAACCCTGAGGCAGATTAAACCTCTCCTGTAAGTTCTGTCCCAAGATGAAAAGCTAACTAATTGAGCTCTAATATAATCAATCACTTGAGAGAAGTAAGGAGATAGTTTGTAAGAAAATCAGGCAGTGCTGTTTCCCAATAATGCACTTCCTATAAGGCATTTTAATTCATGCAAAAATCCTTGAGTATAAAATTGTGTCTGATTATCTTTCATATGTTTTGTGTAATGGCTTTCTGAACTTGACACCAAAAGGGAAGGAAACTTAGCATGTTCACATTCTCTATCATTATATTTTAGTTTTCCAGCTCTGAAGAGGCAGAAGAGAAATGGGAAGGATATTGAGGAGAAAAACTTGGTTAATTCACACACAAGCTCACTCACAAACTGCTCGACCTGTCCTCTGCTGATGAGACTTTCTCTGGGCCCCGGAACATGCTGTGTCCCTGAACTGGAGTGAGGCTTTATCTTGCAGTGCAGGTTGGAAGAGTCAGATGTGCTGCACGCAGCAAAATTCTCTATTCCTCATGGAGTGACAGGGACCCCTATGCCCCTCCCAGCAGCGAGCATTGCTGGGTAAGCACGGGATGCATTTGTGACTTCTCCTGCAGGGCTGGGCGCGCAGTGTGAGTGTGAAGGTACAGAGGGCTCAGTGTCTATGGAAGCATTAGGGCTGCTGTCCAGCACGTGGCGGGCCCTCGGCGCAGTGCAGGTCCTGCCTTGGGCTGCTCTGAGCAGGACAAGCAGGGTTCATTGAGAGGCAAGGGAGCACATTTGTGTCACCCCAACCACCCTCTCCCAGGTATAAAATGGACCACTTTCTGTCAACACGGAGGATGGGGTCAAGAGTTACAGGGCTTGTGTAAGCAGTTAGAGAGCTTCTCCCTCACACAATAATCAACCTGGCACTGAGGCTGTGTGGGCAGATAAGCAGGACACCAGTAGGGCACTCTGTGCTGATAACGTGAAAGGCAGCCAGGGGTGTGGTGTCCTTGAGCAGCAGTGGCTTGGCCTTTGGCCACTGCCAAGACATAGGAAGAGAGCCCATGTAGGCAATTTCTACAGCAGCTCCAACAACAGGGAATTCGCTGTTAGAAGCCAAATGGGTCAGGGGAGCACCGTGTACACTCGGTTCGGGGGCCCATAGCTGTTCCTACTCTGCCCGCTGTCATGGCTCGCAGCCTACTCCGCCCGCTGTCATGGCTCGCAGCCCAGAGGGCAGCAAAGGTTTCCTGCTCTGTGTTTGCCACATGCTTTACAGTGAATGGATGGATGGATGGATGGATAGATGGATGGATGGGTGGATGGATGGATGGTGGATGGATAGATGGATGGATGGATGGATGGTGGATGGATGGATGGATAGATGGATGGATGGTGGATGGATGGATAGATGGATGGATAGATGGATGGATGATGGATGGATGGATAGATGGATGGATGGATAGATGGATGGATGGGTGGATGGATGGATGGATGGTGGATGGATGGATGGATGGATGGATGGGTGGATGGATGGATGGATGGTGGATGGATGGATGGGTGGATGGATGGTGGATGGATGGAAGGATGGATAGATGGATGGATGGGTGGATGGATGGATGGATGAATGGCCCAGGAAGGGGCTGCAGAGTCCTGGCAGGGAGAAGACGGGGCTGCAGCCTGGATGAGGTCCTAGCTGCAGAGTTGCAGCTCACATGCGGTCAGGTGCCGGATGCAGGTGGGAGCTGGTGACAGTGGCGAGGCACATGCAGGATGCACTCCGCAGTGCAGAGGAGTGGGCATCCTGAGGAGTGGCTGGCTGCTCCCGCTGGCTGATGAAAGCACTCAATGGCTTGATTTTAAAACATCACTTAGCTTTTGATTTGTCACCTGATCGCCCTCTTAGACATAAACTTGAAATTGTAAATATAGATTCTGCCCTTGATTTCCACCTAGTTTTGAGGCAAGAAGAATAATGAACACTTAAAAGGTGTAACGGTGATTGCCGGGAACTGAAGTGGCTGTTTATTTTTCAGAATCCCATCATTTCATCAGGCAGTTTTTACTCTCCTTGTAACGCCTGTTTTCTTCCTGTAGAAAGTTTGAGGGAATGATGTA
This sequence comes from Hydrochoerus hydrochaeris, assembly GCA_004027455.1. Lineage (NCBI taxonomy): Eukaryota > Metazoa > Chordata > Mammalia > Rodentia > Hydrochaeridae > Hydrochoerus > Hydrochoerus hydrochaeris. Next base: position 13,852 of record PVLA01005175.1, on the reverse strand, counting down.
TCTTAGGGTGCACCACGCATTTGTTTCTCTCTCCCACTGAAAGCTTTTGCTGTTCATATTTGAAAATCAGCTCAGACAGAAACCACAATTTGCTAAAATCAATGTAATTAGAGAGAAAAATTGATGTGCTGAGAAGAAGACAATGCAAGGAATGATGGAACATGATTGAAATACCTAATGTGGGACATGTCTTCAAAGACATGGATTTGAGCCCTCACAGAACCTGGGCTTTTGTAATGGAAATTTTACTGTAAAGCACAGTTCTTTTAAGTGGGAGTGGTTACCAGCACCTGAGCAGAGGAGTGAGGGAGGGCCAGAGGCTGATGGGTGGTGCCCTTGTAGGTGCATGGCAGGATCGAATTCTGGTGTCCTACAGATAACGATGATGGACTAAATGCTTCAGTGGAACTAGAAAAAAGGACTGTGTCTTCACTGTGAAGAGCTGATAAATATTTGTGGGAACCAATATATTTACTCCCATTTAAATATTACCCAAGATACACTGGTATTGAAGCAACATACCTCACCCCATAATTACATACAAATACAAAATCCCTCAGTTCTTCCAATTTTGTCTATGCCACTTCTCAGCAGAGTGATCTTGGATAAGGTGTGGTCCAGGAGTAATGTCTCTGATGAGTGATGAAGAGGTACTGTGAAACGAAATTTCTCAGAACCCGAAGAGACTCACGTGAGGATGCATGGAACAGGAAGAAGATTAAAAAGGGCATTTGCTAATTAACTGAAAATTGTGTTTGTATTTTGAGTGGTGCTTCTCAGACCATCAGGACTGGTGGTCTGTAAACTAATGAAAAAGAATCATCAGCTTTTAAAAGTAAAAAGCATCATTTGAAGTAAAAGTGTTAATTTTTTTCAGGTAAAACACATGTGTGTATTTTCTTGTATTTATTTTTTATTGAGCTATCATTGTAGCACATGTACAATTTTTAAGTAGAAAGTACAATGAATTTTTACAAATATAAGCACTTAGGACCCAACCTCTCAGATCAAAATATAAAAATTTCCAGAAACGCCAAAGCCTTCTTTCTGTCCCTTTTGAACCATATTCTCTCTTGACCTGCTGAATAACCATTATTTCATTATTTTGCATGATGTCATCATAGGTTAGTTTAATCTCTGCTAAGAGTTGATGAAAATGGAAATACATATTATATATATGGTGTGGGTGTTCACCATTATGTTCATGCTGCGATTCATTTTTGCTTACTACATATACCTGTGTAATAAAAATAACCAAGATAATTCTTATAATTATTGAACATGTTGAAAGGACTGATAGGACATCTAGTCCCCCTGCAATGTTTGCATTTGGGCTGGAGGATGACTGAGATCCTACAGGTATCCAGGGTCTTTCACTTCACTTTTTTTCACAGAAGACAAAATCCTTGCAGGTACAGGTTGTCAGGATGGCAGCAGTAGTTTGGTGACCCTGTGATGGTATTTAGGCCCTAGAAATTATAGAGCATTTTCCAGTCAAGAAAACGTTGAGTCTGAGACAATAAATCAGTAAGTGCACACTGGACTCAGAGCTTGGTGGGTTTCTGGCACTCAGGGTCACAGGGAAGAGTTGCCTGGTACATGCTTGTCCTGATGGCCCTGACGTTCGTTCTCAGGTTCAGTCTGCACTGGAGCAGTGATTTACAAAGATGCTTTAGAAAATATTGTCATGCTTGTATTTGGTTTCTTCTTAGCTTCTTTTAGATTGAAGAATGATTATGGATGGAGAATCTCATCTCTTGCTTTTCCTGGAAAATAACCAACTTGTTTATGAGAGAGTTCAATATGCTTCCTTGGAAAACAATCTGAGCAGTTTTGAGGCTTCATTTGACTCCTTAGAAAAAATTTGCAACTTTCAGTCTATGCAGCATTGTGGGCAAAGGCATCAACTTTTTTGTACCGGGGATCGAACTCATGACCTAGTGCTTGCCAGTCTGGCACTTACACCACTGAGCTAAATCCCTGGCTAAAGGTATCATTGCAGAGGTGTTCCCTTTGAGAATCTGGAGGCCCAAGATTGTCCTTGGGCTATCGGGCAGCCCCTGTGCCATCACCAGCTATGATCATTCATCCCAATATGTCACTGTGGTTGGATTAAGAAACACCCAGTGGATCAGCAAAGCAGCAGTCATGGAAGGGCAGGCTTGAGCACCACACATAGCCCCCAGACTTCTTCTCTCCCACGATTCCCCTGTTCTGCTTTCTGGCCACCACTCACTAAACAGGCTCTCACCCTGATGTTCTTGTCTTGCAGCCAGCTGACCATGGACTGAAGCCTCTGAAACCAGCAGTCAAGTTAAATCTTTTCTCTTACTTTGTGGGTGCTGGGTGTCATGCCTTGGAGTTGTGAAAGCTGGGAAGTAAACTGGGGTGCTTTCTAGAGGGAGAAGAAGCGATGGAAACAGAGTGGAGTGGTGCTGCTCTGACTCCACAACAGCTGACCCCTCTGCGAGCTGCAGAGGAAAGGGGAAGACTGTCCCCAGGAGCCCCCAGACCTGTTGACATCTTGGTTTTAGCCACATAGGACTCATTTCAGACTTTTTCAGAATGGCAGAAGACTACATTCCATTGCATTAGTACATTCCATTGTTTTGTTTCTTATTGGTGCAATTTGTTGTAGCATCAATAGGAAACTAATTGGAGGAGGAGCAAGGCCAATGAGCTTAGGGAATTATAATTCCTTCCTTCCATGCTCTAGCTTTGGGTGGCTCCCACAGATTGTCCTCTTGGTCTCATTTCTTCTGGTTCTGAAAACTCCCTTCCTCCTTCCCTCAAGTCTGGGGTGGAAAGCAAGCATGCAGCACATGCCCGCTGCTGTGGTCAGTCTTCAAGGCACCTCTCTTGATGGGACTTTGAGTTCACTGTTTCCTGCTGCTCTGTTCCCTGATATGAAGGTGAAGGACAAGGACATCAGGACAGGGATCTGGGAGAGAGGCTTGTGCTGTGTGATGCTGGCTTTCTGGCCAGGACGTGCCTGCTTCAGTGAATCCCTTTTGGGCCTTGACAGGAGCAAAACACACCCCACCTGATGATGACCTCGGTCCTCAAACATCAGGGCGGAGTTTTCAGGGCATGCTGTGTGGTTCAGGAGAAGAGCAGTGTTTTGGCCTCAGCATTAGCAACATGGGCAGAGGGAGGGTGGTGGTGGGCAGGGAGGCCAGCGCGCTGTGCTCCTGTTTTCAGGATGCTGTCCTTGGAGAGGAAGGGAGGGATGATGGGTTTCTCAGGAACTTGTTAATAAAAATAAGCTTTTTTCTTGCATTTTTTATAAACAGTTCTTGAGGAAGGGTAAAAAAAGTCTTACCTTCAGTATTATCTTTTTCCTGAGGTTTTGAACTTGGCGCTGACACCCCTTTGGAGAACCGAAGCCGTCCCAGGAACCAGTCCCTCCTGCAGCCAGGGCGGGGCTGACTTTCCTCCTGCCCCTCTGTCTTTCTGCAGCCCACACTGCCAGCGAGTGGAGCAGCATCAAGAAGTCTTCCTCTGCTGAGATTTAATGGTGATTTAAAGTTGCATGCTAAATTTTCTGGTAGTGTTCGAAAAATATATTGCTGACCTTTAGAGCATTTTTAAAGCAGCAAAACCGTATCATTTTATTTTCCTTTTGTGTTTTAACCTTGGGAAAGGAGTCTCTTCACTTTTTATTGGAAGCTGAGTTGTTTTGGATGAGGAAGGAGTACAGGAAGACATCCTTGAGGATTCACAATAGACCGAGGCAATTCCTGCTGATTTGAAATAACTACTTCCTCTATAGAGCCAAAAGCTAAGCGAGGTGTTTGTTTTTCTGCTCTTGGTCCTGATTTGTCCTTTGAAGCTCACTGCACCTTGCTGGTGCAGTGTCGCACTGGGTGGTGTGCAAGGGGGCAGAAATCAGAGGCTGGGTCCCCAGTCACACTCTGTCCATGGCCCAGTGACCTCTGAAAGTCCCTGTCCTAGGCCAGCACTGCCTGTGGCTGTGGTTAGTTTTCAATGCACTGCTTGTATTTTATGTATTAGTAACAAGAGAAAAATGCTTTAAGAGTTTGTGAGAAGAAATAAAAGGAGAAGAGAACACTGTACTGTGCTGATAAAATAGGGGTTTTCGGTCCCTTCTTTCCCTCGCCAGCTGCATGCCCCATGGTCACCTGCTGCAGAATCCCACACTGGACCAGGAAGATTCATGTGAGCAGGACACAGAGGTCCTGGCAGCTGCATTTCGAGGTTTGGAACAGTGAGTGAGCAGAGGGAATCAGGCCTTGGGTTGGCACCGGCTGGCATGTGCCGACCGGCTCTGCGGACCTGTTGGAACCAGAGCTGGACTCCTTCAGCAGGGCTACTGGGGGCGGGGGAAGGGGACATGCCTGCTCATTTTCACTCCCCAGGGCTCCTGTCACCATGGTTATCTGTGACCCTGCAGGTGACTGTGCGGCAGGCTGGGCTTCCAACTGGAGAGGACTTCAAAGGGATTGCTGCCCACTGTGGAGCAGCCAAGTGCACTCGCACAATGGGATTTTCTTAATCATTTCTGCAAAGGAAAATTGAAGTGTCGCCCTAAGAGTCTGATGCCTGTCTATGACCATCATCTTCTCTCCTCTGGCTCTTAGTCTGTCCTTAGAGTGTTCAGGGCTTTTACCCATTCCGCCTTCTAAAATCAGAGCATAGAGATCATTCCATCATCTCACCTGGGTTCCACATATCAGTTTTAGTTGTGTCCTCTTGTATGCTTTTCAAAGTTATTTTGTTAACACACGCAGCCACTTCCTTAAAAGATGAAGACGAATGTTTGCAGAAGTTTCATGTGTGGTGTTTATCAAAGTACAAAGATGAATCTTAAGTTGTTTTGTCTTGTGATGATCAAGAATTTGATAATATCACATAAACACTGGTCATTTAACATCTGACTGAATGCACTTTCTCTTCTCCAGCTTCCTTGCTGCACAATGCTCTTGGCCTTTGATGTACGTGCCTCAGTTTTCTAAGCATTTGACTTTGGAATGCTGTTTTTAAAATACATTCACTACCTCTCAAACTCCTCACATTAAATATGTGCAAAGCCCCAGGTCTTGGAGGTGCATCACTTTTCCTCTGCTGGGTCTTTGCTGACATGTTCTTCTGTGCTGCACTCCCAAGTTTGCGCTGTAAGACACTTCTGGTTCCAAGGCTCCATGCCAAGGGCTTTGAAATCACTTCTGAAAACTACTGTTCTGCTGAAAATGTGTTTCTCTAGTGTAGTCTCCAGTGACAGATGGCCCATTTCAAGTTTTTTCTTTTCCTGCTCACAAAAAATCCCAATAGTGCTGGAAAAGAAATCTGTACCTCAGTACAGAAAGACTTTGGTGGAAGTTTGGGTTCTGTTCCTTCATTCAGCTTCCCTGGTGGGTCTTTGAGCTGAGGGCTGTGTGCTCAACCCTGTTTCCCGGGTTCTTCACCTGCTGCGGAGCGGAGTGCGGAGTAAAGCCCGGATCCCTCCTGGGTGTGCGGGTCCTCCCGCCCCATCCTGTGCAGTCTGAGCTTGCTCTGTGGTGCTTCTGTGTGTAGCTTTCCGTGTACTAAGTGAGTAACCAGCCCACTGGGGGTGGCTTTCCTGACCAAGATAGGATCACACATTCTTTCTTGAACTCCTTCTGCCTAAACGGTGTTGGGAACCTCAGAAAGGGCCTTTCGCTGGGGAATCTTGGTGCTTATGGGGTGACATTTGGGAAACGTTATCTCTGCTTATGTTTCTGCACTTTGGGCACTGATAGGATGCTGTGAATTCACTAACACAAATTCTTGAGAAACTGCAGGAAAATCTTCTATGTTTCTAAAAGCCATGAGAACTAGAGATAGTAAAAGAGTAGGAGAAGAGGAAGTGTATTTCCTTATTCTGAGGAAGTTTTACCCTTGATAGAGGCATCATGAGTGGACATGGACAAGGGCAGATTGCCGAAAAGAGCAACCGTATGTTTATCTTCAGCATGGCTGCTCCTCCTCCGTGTTGGAATTCTACCCAGCAGCAGCAGCAGCAGCAGCAGCAGCAGCAGCACATAAAATCTGAGGCTTTGAGTGCAGAAGGCCCAGTAAATACATCCAGGCTGTGCGGGCCTCTTTGAGGCGCTTTAGGAGGTCTAATAAAGTTGTGTAACACCTGTCTTCTCCTGAAGGCATTTTGACAGAGTCCCAGGCAATTCCAGACAGTGTGTAAGGAGACACACTGTCCTTGGTGACAGGTCCTTGTCACCAAAGGTGGTGATCACCCCTTCTCCCCTTGGGGAATTCCCACTGGGGACACCACCTCCAGTCCTGGCCTCCTCCTGCATTCAGCTTTAGTCCTGACTTTCTGAAAGTTCTTAGTTACCACTTGAAAGGCTTTTAGAGGTTGTGTGTACCTCTCTGTGACAAAAGTGTGGTGTTCGTGTGCACACGTGCAGTTTCCGGGGTGGGGGGAGCTGGACAGTCCCATGATGCTTTTCATGGGCCCCAAGCCCAGGGAAGGCTTCCGATTCCTTCTTCCTGTGCCTGGCTCTGTGCGTTCCTTCAGGGAAATTAGATGAATGCCTTGGCAGCCCAAGTGGCCAGAGCAAGGCCTCGTGGCACGTGTTGGCAGATGGCACCTAATGGGGCAGTTGGGTCTGCAGGGTCCACGCGCGTGAGTGGTTGATGGTGCTGTCACAGGAATGGCTTCATTGTCTTCAGAGCGCATTCCTTGAAGCAGCATAAGTTTGGCTCCCTCTTTCTTTCTTGCCTACTTCTTTCTCTTCCCTCCGTGGAACAAGGTGGTGAGGAGACCAATTGCCAGCCCTGCAGTCTCAGACTTCCCAGGAGTCCGCAAACTTCCCCTCATCATCGGACAAAGCAGACTGTGCCGGTGCAGACCCAGAGGCAGGGAAAGGAGCAGCCAGCACAGGGGATCTTCAGGACTGCAGGGTGTCAGGGCCTGCGGGTCACTTGGGGATGAGTGGCTTCTTTAACATCACCCCGGTTCAGTCAAAAACTTTGATCTCAGCTCAACAACAGAGCTCAGCCTCATTCACCCCATTTCTCCCGCAGAGACATCTGTGTTCAGGCTGCCTTCGCCACCCGGCGAACTGCAGTTCTCACATGCCTGGGTCCCTCTCATCAAAACCTTGGGGTTTCAGTTTTATGAAGAGGTGACTTTTCCCACCGGCTGCCAGCCTTCGTGAGAGGGAGGATCACGCCGGCAATTTTGACTGTGACTCTTTCCATCGTGGTGTCTGGCACAGGGACGTTCAGTCTGTGTCCCTCCAGGGAATGAGCGGCGCATCCGTGGGTATGTGCAGATGTTCGGGAGATTTGTGGTTGGTGCTGCCTCAGTGTGGTGTGATCCGGGTCCCTGAGGGTCCAGCCCCAGCACTGTGAGTGACTCCCTAATCCTCTCAGGAATCCAAGATGTCAACCAGAGTGCTGATTTTGAATCGACTATGAAACTATGTCTTTCCCATGCAAGAATGCGCGGGTCGGCCTGCTCCGTGTGTTTCTGTTGAGGACATCAGTCCACACGGAGGAAGAATGCAGGCCAGAGGAGGCTCAGGGAATGTGCCAGAAGAACAGGGTGCTGCCGGGAGAGCTCAGGTCATCAGAAGGTCCTGCTACCGTCACAGGACGAGAGAGTCAGGGAGCAGCCTTTTCCTTCATGGCCTTGGAGACAGGCTGGAGTCTAGGCTGGAGTCATCTGAGTTGTCTTCCCTCTGAAACATGAGAAAGGTCACTGGGATGCAATGCTGCGAAGGCCCCATTTATGTGGCCAAGTCTCCTGGGACACTGAGAGCCGCTCTTTCTACCCCCATCTCAGAGGCACAGTGTCTTCTAAAGGGATCTCTGCGGAGGCCGGTCCAGGCTGACACACACCAATTCCAGTGATTTTAGAGGACGGACTTGTCCTGACTTTCTCGCTTTGGTCTTTGTAACTGAGCAATGTGTTATGGATAATTATTAAATGATTGCTAATTAGATCTATGGTGTTTGAAAAACATTATGTATCTTAGTTCATTTGGGCTTTTGAAATGAAATACCTTAGACTAGGTAGCTTGTAAAGAACAGAATTTTGTTTCTCACAGTGCTAAGGACTGGAAGGTCTAAGGTGGAGGTACCTGCAACTTTAGCCCCTGCTGTGGCCTGGCTCCTGCTTTATAGTTGGTGCTGTCTTGCCGAGACTTCACGTGGTAGAAGGGCCAAGTGCGGCCTCTGGTCTGGTGTGTAAGCGAGCTCGTCTGTCCATGGAAACTCCACCCTCACCTTCTCCTCAGCATCCAGTGCCCACCTCCTAGCCTGTCACCTTGGGGGTCAGCATATCAGCCTATGAATTTTGGGGGACAGAGCATTCAGACTACATGGGATGCTGTTAAGATTTAGCACCTCTAATATGACCTGATGAATGACAATGGGAAAATGGGCTTCAGTATTGTTAAATGTTGTTAGGAGAATCTGTGACATATTTTCTATAGGAATAAAAGTACGTCTGAACAAATGACAGCTCACAGTAGCAAAAACAGAGACATGGAAAGTGTTCAAAAGCAAACCCATGTTCTTTTAAAATAACACAATACTAACCGACAACATTGCTTGTAGCTACTAGAGAAAAGAATGTGCTTCTATCTTCTTACTGCCCATAAAACCACTTTGGAATGGATTTTTTTTTTTTCAGAATTGAGAAACAGCATAACATTGATGTGACCAAGTAACCACATTGATTTCCTGCCTGAACCCCAATTATGTACCCAGAACACTGCCAGGTTCACGTGTACTGAAAGTGTAGTATTACTCATATTTAGAAGTTTTTTTTAAGAAAATGCAGTTACTGAAGAAATCAACAGGTGTAATTTTTGTCTTCCTCATTCTGATTTGAAGGCAGGAGAGCGATCTTAGAGCAGGTGATGTTCCATCATTCATCACCCGTTGGCGTCAGTGCATGCCGTGTTCCCCGCTGCAAGGACCACATCAGCTGGGTGCTGTGGAGTCCTCCATGCATATTTTTGTGTGCTTGGCGGCACCAGGAAGAACATCGGCTTGGGTCACTGCCTTTCTCTGTCACATAGAAAAGAGTGGGTAGGTGTTGGACAAGCAAAGCTGGTGACTACACGCTGTAGTTGTTTTTGCATATTGCATGTGATTTTAGACACTCCGTATGATGAGAGAGAAAAGGCTGATGAGTGCGTGCCCTCCAGACCTGCTGTCCTAGCATATGGCTAAATTTCTAACTGGAGTGATTGGTGGTCAGCAGAACACACCCTGCCCCAAAAGATATCAGGTGCTAACCCCTGCAGCTGTCATGGCTGTGTGTGGTGGGACACAGCGTCTTTGTAGACATGATCGGGTTAAAGATCCCGACCTGGGGGTTACCCTGGGTTTCCCAAGTGGGCCTTGAGGTCATCAGAATGTCCCTGTGAGGAGGAAGCAGTGCAAGTTTTCAGACACAGGAAGGACCAGCAGCGTGAAGGTGCAGCAGAGGTTTGACAGCACTGGGAGAGTGAGTTTGGGGTGAGTGGCAAAGGCCAAAGGAGGGAGCAGTCACTGGACAGGAGGGGTGTGGGGGGTGGAACCTGTCTTCAGTGAAGCGGCTCTTCCCAGACCTTGCTTTAGCCTGTGGTCCCGACTGCTTTGGCCTCTAGAACCGAAAGCGTAGGCTTCCGTGGCTTTGACTCACTGGGTTCACGCTAAGTGGTCACAGAGGCCATAGGAAGGCAGCGCAGGCATCTGGTGTATTAGCTGCTTTGGCACCAAAAAATGTGTTGCCAGGTAATAAGAAGGGAGAATTGGGTCCCATTTTCTGCTTTCCTGCTAACAACTAGCTTAGTACCATCTCGCCACGAGCATCTGTTTTTTACTTAAGGGAGCAAATTTCCAGCCACCCGAAAGGCCTGGCCACGAACTCTTTTATGGTCAGATTTTCTCTTCTTTGTTGTGTTGTTCACTAGATGCTCTCCCAGTGGTGCTGGTTTTTTTTTTTCCAGAATCCCGTATTGTTGGTTGTTGTCTAAGAGCTTGATGATTTGTCACCTCTCTGCTCCTCGCCGTAACATTCAGCTCCCCAAAAGACTGCCGGGTCCACAGACCTGGAGAGAGAATTACGGTACTAGGCTGAAATTTCCACATAGACTTGTCCTGGCAGTGTGTACAGGGCCGGAGGGCAGAACACGCTTTCGGAAAGGTTTTACTCACCCTGTTGAGTGAGTAACCCTCCTACTGTACCCCTGCAAACACCAGTCTTTTTGTCATTTAAAATAGCAACACTGAGGTCTATCTTCCACAGGGCAGTTTCAGATTTCTTAGGAAAGTTACCTACCAGGGTGCTGTTCAGTGGAGACCCTTTTTCTGGCAGCACAGACCCTGGGGCTGATGCTCAGGAACACAGAACAGAGAGGAGGGAGGAGGAGGGGTGGGGAGAGAGGGAGGGAGGGGGCGGGGAGAGGGAGGGAGGGAGGGGGCGGGGAGAGAGGAAAAGGGAGAGACAGGAGGGAGAGAGAAGGGGAAATCAAGGAAAGAAGCAAGCAAGGAAGGAAGCAATGAAGAAAGAAAGGAAGAGAAAGGAACAGGAAATGAATAAAGTAAAGCTGGGCCCCCGAGGAGTAGACACCTTTAAGAAACCTGTGTTTATTTTGGAAAAAAAAAAAAAAGGAAAAAACCAGGTTGTCCTGGCCCACCCTGCAAGACTCTAAATTCCGTCACAGCACCGCCTCAGTGCTGTCTGGTATAATCATTCTGGAGAGGCTATAAAACCCATTCCATTCTGATAACAGAACCATTATATTTTTATGACTCTATAGCCCACAATAAAAAAGAGATGATAACAGCTTTCAAAAATGTAGGGAGATTTGGAGAACTCTAGATGGGAAGCTGCAGTTCACAAATATTGGCAATTGGCAATATGGAAACAGCACTTGCGGAACTTATGTGTTACGGAAAAATACAACTGGAAGGTGGACATGTGCGAATTTTCTTTCAAGTGACGTATTTCCAAACTTTAGATTAAAGTGCTTATGTATTATATGGATTCAGACTATTTGACCTGAAGTTTTGAAACATTTTTTTAGGGCTAATGAAAATGAGTATAATATTGCTTTTTAGTAATAACTTCATATTACGTCATGGATAATTTTAAAATTTCTACTGAAAGCATTTCAAAGAGAATCTTTATAAAAACGATAACACGTGCTTTTATTAACAACCAAAATGTGCCACTGTGGTAAAATATCTATTGGTAGAAATAGCTGCTGCTTACATCTCATGCCTAAGTGCAATTCAGTATTTTCTCTCTGGAAAAATTTTATTCCCCCATAATACCCCAATTTCATAGCTAAATCCAACTGTATTTAATAAAAACTCAATTTATGATATTTAGTTTTAATTTGGTACCATCTTGATAAGTATGATTTCTTGGATTTATGGAAATGGATTCAAACTTTCAGGCTTAAGGACATTGTATTTATTGCTTTTCATTTTCTAATATGTTAGTGTTAGTGAGCACCAGCATATATTTTTAAATATTTATAGTTTCCTATGGTTCAATTAACTAGCACTTTAATATGAACTTACTTTGAATGGCTCTTGAACATGGTTCATTTATTCAGCTGAGGAAGTCTACCCCGAATTTTGGTTAGTTTATATTTTACTGTTTTCTAGTTGAATTTTGTTTGCTATATTGTATCTTCATTAATTTCCTTATAAATAAATTGTAAAATAGGTAGGTAGCAAAATTCTTGCATAACAAAAAAGACACTAAAACCTAACCAAATTACCCAAAATCACTACGTATAATTCCGTTTGAGTCGCTGTGTAAAGATTTTTCAACATAGGAATAATCTTCCTACAAAAATGTCTCCCCAAAGTGACGCATCTACCCCAAGCTCCTCACCCAGTGGTCCCAGCCTCAGATGTCTGACGCAAAGCCTGTGTTTGTGTTTCCATTTCCCAGGCCAATGGATGCGATCTGCTGCTTGCCGCACTGTTACCCCATCTATCAACAGTAATTCTGCTGCTGATAGAAAATTAGTGTTTGTTAATCAATCATAGCATAAGATTACATTTTCTCCAAATATGTTCCTCTCTTAGGACTGGTACGAAAATGTTGAAGTGAGCATTTCAATGGAAATAACCTAGGATAGTAGTTCAAACTGTACATGAAAGTTAAACATTAAATCTTTTAAAAGAATTATCAAAACCGAATCTTCCTTCTGGGAATTGCACAGTAAGGTAATCACTAAATTACTCCTCTCTGAAGCAGAGAAATGATCATCCCTTAGAAGACAGGAAACAGAGAGGTAGCCAAGCAAAGTACGGAGATTTGGAAGACTCTCTAAAGACGAAACTAAATGAGTGCTCTGAGCCACCGTGGGATGAATACAGCATTAGCCCTCTCCAAATGTAGCTTGGACAGCTTAGCTGTTATGAGGCAGTTGGAACGGATTATTTCAGAGTTCCAAAGTTAACTGAAAGGAATTAACTGAGAGCATGATATATCTTGAGGCCTCATTGTTAGCAGTTCTTTGGATAGAGAATGCAGCATATTAAATTAGTCTCACTGCCTTCCTGATTCTGATGGATATGTGGCTATGGAGTCTCATTAACGTATGCGGCTAGCAGATGTTATTCAAGCTGTCTGTGGCATTGGCACAGATGGGCTGGAGATGTGGCCTGACAACAGGCAATAGATGGGTTTTGTCCCTGAGACTCTGTTCTCACTGACTAAAGAGCTACAACTGACCATCAGGTGCTTGGTAATCTCCAGTAGGGGCAGAGTCCAGCCCAGCTGGTATTACTAGAACCACCATGTAAGGCTTGGGCACCATGCAGCACACACCCCTGAGCTCTTCCTGGCTGCTAAATGTGTGTGAGTGACCATAGGGAAGCTCAGGATAGAAGGTGCACCGTAAAGCTGAAGACCAAATCTGTTCAGAGTAATTAAGTCAAACGTTTAGGGCAGGCTGTACGGAGGAGGATGAATCCAAATGAATCCTTGCGCTGTTGTGGGGAATTTGCAGGCAAAGGCAGGGCTTCCTGTAAGAAGCAAGGACAGTGAATAAAGGGACCTGGGCAGGCAAGGCTGGGGGGCCAGGCTGGTGACTCCTGCAAAGTGGCTTCTGAAGGAGGTGGCGTGTGACATGGCAGACACTTAGGAGCCCCAGATCCGGCAAGGTGCTTAGCGCTGGGCTAAGAAGCACCTTCTGCACACAAAGAGGACCCAACAAAAACTTGCACGAAGGAAAATAACGATTATTTTGATGTTTTGGGAAGACACTTGGACAGCATGGTGGGGGAGATCGGGGTGAAAACAAGTGGAGGTAGAAACAGTGCAGAGAAAACCGGGAAGATTTTGCTCTGGCTTCGGTCAGCAGCTATGAAGGCTTGAGGTAGGAAAGTTCAAAAGGGCATTTACAAGTGCAAACCGCTTCACTGTTCTCAAGTTGACAAAAAACAAGGTGGAGGTGATGGGGAGGCAGCGAGCACCATCTTTTTTGCAGCTAGTCTTCTCCCAAGGACGCTGGGCCGAGCTGGCTGTGGTTATAGGACAGGCAACAGGGAACAACTGTAACAGGGAAGCTTGCTCCTGTTGTGACAGATTTCAAATGCTTGCCCTGAAAACATGGCAGGGTATGTTACTTGAAGCCTTTATCTGAAATAAAAGAATGTTAGAATTTCCCAGTCCTGGGTGGAATAGTCATCAGTGAAGCATGGGGAATGCAGTACCGGAAATGATGGATGGGAAGTCTTCTTGTTAAAGGCATGATCAGCTTGTGAGCTGTTTTCTGGGGTCATAACAGCTTTGAAGATGATCTTCCTCTATCCAGGGCATTCTCTCTTCTTCCTCTTTTTGGGACAGAAGAACTAGGTGCTATGCGGGTCAGGGACATTGCTTCAC
>PVLA01005174.1:0-154317 GCA_004027455.1 Hydrochoerus hydrochaeris | reverse complement strand
CACACGACCTGCATGGGCATCAATTTTTCACCCCTAAACATGGCAGATGTGCTAACATCTGCTTCCAAGGACCCTTACAAGGGTGGGGAAGTGGTGAGTATAAGAGCAAGTTTTACCGTGATTGTAAAAATGCATAAAGACATTAACAATAACATACCCCGCTGTTAATGATGCTGAAAAATATTTCTCTACATTATGGACCACAGGTCTTTCTAAGATGTATTTCTCAACTAAAGGAAGAAAGTTACTTCTGTGGCACCATGGAAAGAACTGAGCCCAGAGAATGAGGCACTCTAGTTCCTGGTGTTTGAGCCTTGACTTGTCCTGAGTAATAGGAGGAGGCCGAGGGAAAGACTCCTACACTCTTTATTCATCCGGCTTTGGGGTACAGAGCTGTTACTCTGTCAGTCACAGTTCCTTCACCAGAAAAGGGAAGGAATTGAGCCAGATATCATCTCTGTTGCATTTTCTTTCTCAGAATTTACATAGTCCCAGCAACTTGCCCCTTATCACTATAGTTCTCCGGTTGCTCTTAAGCAACCACAATATGGCTTTCAGGCTGTAGCCTCTTCTTCTTGTCTGTTTTTGCTGCTGCCCACTCACAAGGATCAAAGAATAACGTGGCACAGTAAACCAATCCTGCAAAAAGCCTGACGCACAGTGAGCTGGAGCTGCTCGCTCATTTGTCTTTCCCAGCCCCAAGATTAAGTGAGTGACCCTTGCTCAAGTTCTCTTCCTCCAGAGGAGCAGATCTGCGGTCTTTCCAGGGTGGGGATGGGCTGCAGACTCCCCCGCACTCTCCTGCTGCCACGAATGCCTCTTTGTGATTTATTTCTTTAGGGTTCAAGTAAAATGCCTCCTCCAGACCAATCATCTCTTTCTTATTTTCATAGCACTTCTTTGCAGTTGTTACATAGCTCACTATGTAGCCCAGGCTGACCTGAAACTCAAGGCAGTCCTCCTGCCTCAGCCTCCCAAGTGCTGGGATTACATGTGTGCACCACCACAGCCAACCAGTTTATCTTCTTAAACTGTTGCTTCTTGTCTGTTGTCCAGTGAGGGCTGGGGACCTTCTAGACTTCACAGCACCATTGTCCTGCAAACAGACCACCAATGAAATGAGTGCCCATGTGAGTTATCAGGGACTTTTCAGCTGGGGTGGTAGCACACACCTGTAATTCCAGCACTGGGGGAGGCTGATGAAGGAGGATCACAAATTTGAGTTTAGCACAGGCAAGACTCAATCTCAAAATAAAACATAAAAAAGGGACTGGAGCTATAACTTGGCACAAAGGTCCTGAGTTCAATCCCCAGTGTGGCAAAAAAAAAGGTAGCGTGTTCAATTTCTTCAGTTCAAATGAGGAAGAACTACACCAGGAAGCAAGCGCAGTCTGAGAACCAGCACCATGCATGGGCCACCAACTCCTCACCCCTACCCCATAAGCTACAGATACTTACTCTTCCTCCAAGGTTTAATTTCAATTTATTCATTAAAATCAAAGTTTAGTATTGGTCTCTGAAGGGCTCTGACTTCCTATTCATCCCTAGATTATTATCATTGCCAGAATTAGTAATGACAATCTCTGGAACAAATGAGCAGATGTGACCCTTGCAGGCTTCACTCACTGAGAGGGTTCGTCAGACCCAAGAAAGGCAGGAGTATAGCTCAGTGGTCGAGATTTTGCCTTTCATTACATGAAGGCAGATATTCCACTCCTAGCATGAGAGCAAGAGAGAGAGAGAGAGAGAGAGAGAGAGAGAGGCAGACAGACAGACAGACAAACAGAAGCACAGAGACACAGATAGAGACAGAGAGGTTATGGACAGCGCCCCTGTCAGATCCTGGTTTGGTCACTTGCTAGCCATGTGAAAAAAAAAAAGGGTGGGGGTCTGCTTTTCCTAGCCATAGAACTGAATAGTAATGCTCTACCTACTTCCTGGGGAGGCTTCCAAGTTAAATGATGTGGAACTCCTAGCACAGAGCCGGACATCAGGAGGCAGTTGTCAGCCATAGGGAGACACAGACTCCCTTCTTGAAGGGTAGTACACCTTCTTGAGGGTGTTCCTGGAAATGGCAGGAAATTCTTGGGTGCCTAACAAATGACACAGGACATCTTCCAAAGGTTCAGAGGTGGGCAGTCAGGTCACTTTGTCATCAGCAAGTGCTTTGACAGAGGTCACCTTATGTTTCCACTCTGGAAGTGGGTGGTATGGGTGTGATCATGCACATGCAATCTTAGGCTCAGAGAGGTTAAGGGATTTGTGACAGGGGTTCTGCAGTTAGAATATGCGACTCAGGCTTAAGTCTGGGTACCCTTGCTTTACTACCGACGCTCCTTCCACAGCCATGCACAGGAAAGAGCAGTTCATAAACAGGTGGACAGATGGTTAGATCCACTTTGCTAAAGAAGAAAGTTCATATAAAAGTAGCAGAAAAGAACGGAATTAAGGATAAGCGTATTCTGGAAGGTCTTGACTGTCAGAACAGAAATTCGAAGAAGGGTGTACCATGATTCACAGGATCAGTAAGATGGTAAAAAGCTTCTAAATCAAGACTCAGCTGGTTTGGTTAAAGAAAAAAATGCTTATCTAGAAAACAGAAGCCTTCTAGAAGGGAGGAAGGTGTTACCCATACTTGGGGAAACATGATGCCTATTGAATGGAAGAAACAGGCTCATTTTGTGTGGGTTTGGTGACTGGCCGATGGTAGGAAGCAGTGAGGATCAGTAAGAAGAAGCTGTAGGGTGTTCAATTTCTTCAGTTTAAAGAGGAAGAGCTACACCAGGAAGCAAGTCCCAGTCTGGGAACCAATACCATGTGCAGGCTGTCACGGGACTGAAACAGGCAGACTCCAGCCTCTCCTGATGAGTCAGTGCCATTTGTGAACTGAGGGTAGAGAGAAAAAGGTCACACCAGGAAGCAAGCCCAGCCTGGGAACCAGCACCATGCATGGGCCACCGCCAGACTGGAACAGCCAGACCCCAGCCAAGAAATACCAACTCCTCACCTCCAACCCATAAGCTACTGGTTTATCTGGAGAAACACAGGCTACACTGATAGCTATGGAGGTGAAATGCAATTGGATGCCTTTGGTGCTTTGGAGTTTCACTAACATTGCAGGTCTAGGGCCAGTGGTCTGATCGTGGGTTCAGAAGATAGTGGTATGCAGTGTGGCATCTAGGGGGGATCTCCTTCTGAGGGTTGCAGCCACTGTTGATTCCCTATGGTCTTGTATTGAAGTCTTATATCATTTCCATTGTTTTGTTGGGTTGCATTTTGTTTTCTTTTGTTTTGTTTGATTATGTCAAGTCCTATGGTAGGAACAGCCATTTCAATGATAGCAAGAAATATTATGGTAACAATTTTGGATTTACTCTTGGCTTGTTTTTGAAGTCCTTTATTGCATTCATTGTTTTGTTTTTATTGTTTTTATTCTATTCTGTTTGATTTTTACTATGTCTGAAGGTATCTGCAGCTATCTTGAAGACATCAAGAGGCATTATGGTAACTATTGTTGGTTTTGTAATGTTTTGAAGTCTTGTATCTCTTACATGGGTTTGTTTTGATTGATTTTATTCTGTTTTATCTTCTTTAAAATAAATTTTTTAAAAAAAAATAAGGAAGAACGTTTTGGTGCTTTCAACACACTCTAATCTGAGTTTATCAGGAGCCCACTCTACGTCCTGAGCACGGGGCTAGGAACTGCAATGGATTTGGAAGGAAAGTCACAACCACCCTAGAACTCAGCACGCAGCCACAGCCACTGTAGTTCAGCACGCACTGCCTTGAGAGGCGGAAGGTTCTTCCTCCTCAGAGTCCTCAAGAGCTGTCTGTCAAGGGAAGGGCCCTGGGCAGGGGGATCACTTGGACTAGATGACTTCTCATGAGTCTGTGCTCCTGTGTGTCTTGTGAAATCTTTAAAAGTCCTAAATCCTTTAATTAGAGGGAGAAAAAAGGCAAGTGGTCAATTAGCTTCTCTTTTTAAAAGCCTGCATTTGCATGTCCCGTCTTAACTGGAGTCTGAGAGGTAAAGCGTGTAGCCAGGCAGGAATTTCATCCTGTCTGTAGCTAAGTGACTCCACCTATGGACTGAAAATCATTTAGCTGAACTTGTGACACAGTCAGTACATTACAGTCTGGCTGCAGGTGGAGGCTGCAACTGGGACCGTGGCGTAATCCTCCAGGAACTAATATTCAGTCAACTCAGGCCAGCTGGCAGGGTAGTGGTGCAGAGGACAAGGGAGCTGGCCCTGACATCTGTGTGACACTCACCTGTCTCCAGAGGAGCCTCCTTGCTACTACCATGCTTTATTGAGGTTCTGAACCTCACTGCAGCCCTGAGGATAGGTGGGTCAGGTCCATGAGGATACTGAGGCCCAAAGAAGTGAGAGGGTTTGGCTGAGGCCACACAGTGGGCTACAGTGTCTGGCTCTGACTGTGGGTCCTCTGAATCCAACTTGGAGTATTTTTCTACCTCATCAGAGTGGGGCCAAGGCTGAGCAGCTACAAATCCTTCCAAAGGAAGATCACATAGTCAGTGGTCAGACACCAGTGTCCAAACTTGTGGGTCCCCTTGCAAAATATATGGCGCTTGGGTCAAGCGAGTCCCTTAAGGATAATAGTGAATACTAACTTCCTACACTGTGATGTTCCGTGCTGTGCTAATTAAGATGTATTCATTGACTCCTTTAATGCTCATAGTAATTCCACCTTTGTTTTACAGATAAGGGAGAGAGAGGCTCTGAGAAGGGAGGTAACTTGGCAGAACCATAATCTATGTGACCTAGGTCTGCACAACCTCAGGCTTCTCTCCAAGTGCAATGCCATCTACTGTCACTGGCAAGTTACTTTGGCAGATCATTGAAGTAATGTCCAGGGTCCGGTTCCTCTCGGCTCCCAGGCCAACAGTGGTACCAGTAATAAAGAACATAATGCAGGCCCTGCCCAGAGTCACAGCTGGTGCTGCTGCAGGAGCCAAAGCCACCCTCAAACTTCCTTGTCTGGGTTCAGTGCTCCTGCCATACCCCACCTCTCTCTTCTGGGTCATCTGCCTGGGGGAGGTGTCAAGACACATTCCCAAGAGTCACCAAGGCCTGGGAGAGATTGAGCTTCCCTACTCTAGGCAGTAGTCTCAGAAGTGAAGCAAACAGGTTGCAGAATCACTTATCTGTGGTAGGGAAGTCATGGCTGCGTAACCTCGGGTTAACACATTAGATCCGCCTGTAGCACGGTACTGATAATAGCACTTGTGTCAGGGGCTTGAGATGAACATGAGAAAAGGCAGCACACGAGAAGAGGGAGCCAGCACCTGCTCACGGTGAGCACCAAAGGGATGTAGCCACGATCCTTACAGGGATGGATTGAGTCACTTATTCAAGTGTGTGCATTTCTGCCCTGGGTTCCTCCCTTAGGTCCTGAGGAAAAGGCGAATAACATAAGCTACCTTGTACTTCCACATGGCAGCTTTCAGTCTAGGACTGGAATGCATTCATTGAGCAGAAAACACCAGCACAGCATAATATGTATCTTAAACACTCTTAAATCCTTTTCCTCCCTTTTTTTGTGGAATTAGGGATTTGGGGATTGAACCCAAGTCTTGTGCGTGTTAGGCAAGCACTCTCCTACTGAACTACATCCCCAGCCCCATGATACATCATAGTTGAGCTTCAGAAATGTGCAAAAGTCTAGGAGAGCCCAGAGGACAGAAAAAGGACATCGACTCCTTTTCCAGTTTTTCCAAGCCACCAGCCTGCCCAGTCTTGCCTTCTCAAGATCCAGCATTCCCAGCTTCTCCCTACAGACACAACCTTCCCATCTGTCCTCACTCCCCACTCCAGCACCCATTGAGGTGAAGATGAGAAAAGGTAGCACATGAGAAGAGGGGGCCAGCACCCTCTGACCATTTCATTTCTGTGTCAGGATCTTTGTAACATTATTTCTTTTCCTTAATATTAACTCTCTTGTCTATCATAGCAAACTGTACCACTTGTAAACATCCATAATTAGACCTTCGGTAAAGCCTACGTCCTTAAAACCAAGCAAACAAACAAGCTAACAATATGGAACATTAGAGGGCCACTGTCATACTCATCTTTCCTTTATAACCAGCATAGAAGATGGCACCAGAGAAGGTCAGTGACTTCCACTACAGGGTTAGAAAGAACAAACAGGGCCAGAGGACCAGAGGGCCAGAGGCTGAAAAAGAAAGGTTTTCCCCTTGTCTGGACTCAAACTGCCTTTCGATTTCACATGACCCCTGGGTCAGCCCATGGGGTGCCCAAATTCACTCTCTCTTTGCGTCATTGCCTGGGAATACCCCACAGCTTTGTGCGTGTGAAGGGTAAGCACAATTATCCCCACCAGAAACAAGGTTTCCAAGCCCCCAGGCTGAGGGATGAGCCTTTCCCCACCCTGCTCCAGAATTCCAAGCCACCAGTAAATGTTCTTTTTGCTTACCACAACCCTGAGAAACAACCCACAATGTGCCTCACTCCCCTTGTGCAAGTGGGAAACACAAATATATGGGCACACTTTTTTTGCTCTGGGTTCTGCAGAGACGCTTCCTTTACCAGAACTTGCCACTTTCAAAGAAAAGTGTGTCATCATTTCCTCAACCTTATCACCCAGAAACTTCAAAAAAATCATAAAAGTAAAGTATCTCATTTTCTTATCCCACGTCCCCCCACCTTTTCCTAAGCCAGCCTTGCACAAGCAAGATGACATTCCATTGGGTGACAAGCATGTTGTAAGTGAAAGGTTTACAGGCACTACAGGAATGACCTGGTGCCTCGCCCACCTCATTAGAATTCTAATTAGTGTGTGTAGGAGAGGCTTCTATAAATGGTCAGACAACCCTGACAGCATCTCAGAACACCAGCTCTGTCACTCCCAGACGAGCCCCAGAAGAAGCAGAGGAAGGCGGATCATGAGTGGTGAGTGTGTCACTCCCTCCAACAGACCCTTGCCACAAGTCTGTGTTGTCCCCAGCCAGTCTGTGAGGTCAAGGTGGCTGGCACTGAAGGCTAGATCTCAGTGTTTCAGGGTTCTATTGCAAGGTGGCTCTTCGGGTGGCAGTTGGGTCTTCCTAGCACATTCCAGAGGTGGCACAAGATTGGAATGTAATTTTGAGTGATGGGTAGAGTGTCAAACACAGTTAGAGGTGATGTCCCATTAGCCTGAGAATGAACTTCGCCTTATTGCTGCTTCTTTTACACATTGGTCAGAGGGCAAAGTCAAACCTGTAAAGTCAAACCAGAGGGCATCTGCTCCAAGTGTTTCTCAGTGTAGTTTTACCAGCTGCTACAGTGGAGCAAAGAAAAGCACATCACAGAGCTGGAAGGGGCGAAAGAAAAAGCACATGTAAGCTGAGCTGTAAAAACCCTTGGCATCACTGGAATGTTCCCAAGTAAACTACACATCCGGATGCATAGGAGACGGCATGATGTGCTGAATCCTAGTAGCAGCAACGGCAGG
This sequence comes from Hydrochoerus hydrochaeris, assembly GCA_004027455.1. Taxonomy (NCBI): domain Eukaryota; kingdom Metazoa; phylum Chordata; class Mammalia; order Rodentia; family Hydrochaeridae; genus Hydrochoerus; species Hydrochoerus hydrochaeris. Next base: position 146,844 of record PVLA01005174.1, on the reverse strand, counting down.
CATTCCACAAGAGCCTCTCAATCCCTGTCGCTGTCCCTTTGAGCGAAGGGAGTGAGAAAGAACAAGAAGGGCAGGTTCTTTAGCTCTGTGAGCACTGTCAGTTACTGTCGAGGATTTGGGCCCTTTGTTAATTAGCGCCCCTACTAAGTAGCCTGCTAATTATTGCCTGTCATGGATCTTCAGACCAGGACGTTGACAGCAGTGACGCCAAACCCCAACAGGGCATGAGTCAAACCTGTAAAATACCATGAATGGCGATTTTGGACCACAGAAAGGTTTGCCCAAGATATGACCGAGCCTGGTGCAAAAGATGGAACGCTGACTACTTAAAAAATCGCTGAAACTACTAGGACAGGATGGTAACAAAAACGTTCCTTTTCCTCCAGCAAATGGACAGGATGCCAACAGGAAGCTGGCACTCTGGGCACTGCAGACTTTATCAAAAGGGGGTGGGGTACCTGTCATCTAGCCCTTTCTCTCCCCTCAGGGGGAAGCAGTCCCAGAAACAGGTAGAGCCTTGCCACAATTACACAGCAAGTTGGTAGCAGAGCCCAGCCAAGCCCCAGCTACTGTGGAACTTTTCCACCGTATTTTGTTGCCAGACTTGAGCTTGCACACAAGTTCGTGAGACGTCTGGAACACAGGACAGCGATTCCGAACGTGCTTTCTTATTTGAGCTCTGCTACCAACTGCTAAGGAGTTTACTGCCACTACTGTGCTCCTAGCTTACAAGATGAAGGTCTTTAAATAGATGGACATGGAGGCTCTTTCCAGGTTCTGCCTCCATGCAAGGTCACTGGGGCCCCAGCATGTGTCCAGTCCCCAGATATTTGTGCAGGACCTACAGCGGGGTCACTTGAACAGGGACATTTAGGTGGCCCAGGCATTCATGGATACTGAGGTCTTAGAGCCTAGTCTCAACAGACCAGAGGTGTCCTCAGGTCACAACAGAATGAGGACAGTGGCAGGAGGGGAGCAAAATCAAATTTTAAAAAGTGAGCGGAGAGGCAGGTGAATGCATTGAGTCCCTTTAACTCTCCATATATGCAGTCAGTTTCTGGCTCGGCTCCTGACCCCTCAGCCAGGAAGGGCTCAGGGCATCACACTCCATGGTAGTCCTAAGACTACTCCAGGCATCATGGGGAACACAGAGACAGATGAGCTGCAGTTTCTGCCCTCAGTGAGCTTTCAGTCTTGGTGACACCAGTCATTAACAGCATGCAAAGTGAACTGTCATCAAGCTACATGACAAATTCAGGGAATTAATCCTGGCTGGAATTCAGGATATGGAAGGCTTTTGTTATGGAGGGTGAGCTGGGCTTGGCCCAGAACAGTTTGTGGGATTAGAAGTATTCTGGACAGAGAGAACAGAAAAGTAAATATGGCTGCATTGGCAGATGTGACCCAGGGGACAGTCTGATGATGTGGGTACTGCTTTGGGAGGACCCTGTGTCCAGCTCTAATTTAAAGCCTTGTTGGAAACAGAGGGCTCCAGCTACTCTGCCCATTAGGAAAGAGTGTGGCCTCAGCTGTGCACGAGAAAACAGTGTGGTAGAAACCCTGCAGTGTCCTGCGCAGTGGCACGGAGCCCTAGAGTGGACAGGAGCGCAGCCAAGCATGTAGATGCCGGGCCCCCTTAGAGAGGAAGCAGAGTTCCCCACCTGGAACCTCTTACAGTAGTCAGTCCTGAGGCACCACCCAAACCTCAAGACGCTCCCTGTGAAGACACCAACCTCTGTTTTTTCTGGGGACGAGTGGTTCTGTCCCACTGAGGTTGTGAGCATTCTTATTACACACTTTGTCAGGCGCAGCACTGGCTTTGGCTTCCTGGATTCACCTTGTCTGGCTTTCATTGCCTCTACCTCCAGAGGGTACGTCACATTGTGGGCCTGTGGTTCCACCATCAAATGTTTTCTCTGGAGCTGGGACAGCAGTGGCTCTTTCTCCCATTGAAGCAGAGGGGAATTCCTCCCGCAGTCCTTCCTCCTTCTCTCAGGACCTCTTACAGAATCTTCTCGCTCTCCTCAGTTTTGTTTCTGCTTAGCATCACTTGGGAACAGCCGTCATGAGGCTGTCTCCTCCTTGCCTTGGTTCATAAGATAAACCTCATGGGATGAGTTGATTTTCTAATTGGGATGATTCCCGGGGGTCCCCTCCATTAGGAGGCTTTCTAGCACAAGTGCCATGTCGCCCTCAGCAGCCCCTTCTCCTCCTCCTCCCCTCCCTCTTTTCTCCTCTTCCCCCTCCCTTTCCCCCTCCTTTTCCCCCTTCTCCTCCCCCTCCTCTTCCTCCTTCTCCCACTCCTCCTCCTTTTCATCCTCCTCCTCCTCCTTCTCCACCTCTCCTCTTCCACCTCCTCTCCCCAGGGCCCACATGCCGGGCTGGGGTGTGTGCTGATAGTAGGAGATTTCTTCCCTGTCACTTGGGAGGGGCAGGACTAACCAGGTTTGGGGTTTTTCTGTCGCTTGTTTGGTTTGAGTTTTTCCCTCCATTTCTTTCTTCTTTGGGAGGAAGAGATTAATTTGTTGATGCTAAGGACCAAACCCAGGACCTTGTACTTGCTAGGGAAAGCACTCTACCAGTCTTTGGTCAGAGCTAGAGCTATTTTTAAAGGAGTCTGCTGTCCCTTCCCTCAGCCCTATTTTCCTCTGCATGGGAGGACAGTGACTCCTCCCTCTCCCCTCCCAGGGCCACTGTGCATCTTGGCTGAATCATAAGAGAATACCAAGGCCTGAGGTACTGATTCTCAGTACTGGCTGCACATAAGAATCACCAGAAGAGCTTAAAAGCAAATTGCAGTGCAGCCCCTAACCTAGAACTTGGTTTAATTGATCTGGTTGGACTCAGACCCATATGACACGCCCCAGGCAGTTCTGCCAGCAGCTGTGGCTTCAAGCCACTGAGAGGCTCTAAACTCTCTTTGGAAGGGAAAGGATGAGGAGTCCCACCCACCCTGTTCTCACCCTGGCGGCACGCTGGACAGGCAGGGGACGGCCCTTTCTCTCTGGCAGCCTCCAGGGACTGAGCCTGAATCACTGCCGCCACAATCATATTGGATGGCTGCAGGGAAGTAACTGGATCATCCTTAGTCAGGCAAGGTTGTCTTCTCTCTGGACTTGGATTCAGGTCCTGTCTGCTTGTGATGTTGGGCAAACGGCTTCACCTGACTAAACTTCTAAATTCCTCATCTGTAAAATGGGTATAACAGCAACATAAGGTGTTTGTATTACAGAATGTGATGCACATAAAATACTTATAGTGTAGCGTCTGGCCCAGAAGAGGGCCTCAATGGCAGGCAGCTCATGAAAAGTTCAAACCCTCCTCTCCTCAGGTTGTTTTTGCCATTATATTTTTTATCCCATGGCCTTTGTTCCATCCAACCCTGGAGGCCCCAGGGCTGAGATGAGAATACTGGGCTCCCAACAGTAACCCTAGCTGACAGGAGGTTCCGGTCTTACTCTCCCCTTTCTAAGGACAAGGAAAGTCACCCATCCAGGGTCAGGGAGTGTCCCCAGATCCTTCCTCTTGGCCAACAGCCCCAGGCTTCCTACTGGCTGAGGGCCAAGAAATTATGCCACTTCTGCTACACAGGCTGGAAGGAGAGGAGTGGGAAGCTGGGGCTGGGCAGGGATGCAGGTGCATCCTCAGAGCCTCCGTGGGGCGGTCAGGATGCACCAGTGCCCGGGGGAAGGGGTGGGGCGTGACACTGTGTGACTCACGGTCCTTCCCTGACTGTGACTCGGATCCGAGGTCTGGCTTCTGGGGCATGCTCTGCTTCTAGACTACTCTGTCACCTTAGCAGATTGATTCTGCTCTGGGAGCCTCAGTTTCCTAATGTGTGATATGGGAATATTGAGTTCTATCACTATTTTTCAAGTTGCTAATTGTTCCCATCAGAAGATGGTGAAGTTAGCCTAGTGCAAGGTGACCAGTGTGTGTGTGTGAGTGTGTGTCTGCTTAATGAAGTAATAGAGAAAATATCAAAATATATTCTGCATGGTTGAACTGGTATTGTTTCATGAAGCTTTGTGTCAGTTAGAGATCGGTGTGTACGAACAATGTATAAAATATATTTCTAACGTAGTCCCTATCAGAGAGAGCTCAAGCCAGGCGTAGAGGTCCACGCCTGTAAAGCCAGCACTCTGAGACGCTGAGCCAGGAGGAGCATAAATTAAAGCACAGCTGGGGCAATTTAGGAAGACCTTGCTTCAGAATTAAAAAAAAAATTAAGGATGCATACATAACTCAGTGCAAAAGTCCTGGATTCAATCCCCAGCACTAAAAAAAACAAACACCAAAAAAGCCCTTTTTGGTAGATGATATTTAGCATTTCAGTCAACTGTAATTAACTCTAATTAACGTAAAAATACATCGCTGTCCAGAAAAGGGATGTGGGGTGCAGAGTCTGGGCAGTGGGAGAGACCGGTCCCCCGTACTTTAGCCCCATTGACCCTCCACTTTCAGGGCAGGGATCCTTCAGCCACACCCCAGGGACGCCCCGCCCTGGGTGCTGCAGGCCATTGGATTACAGAGCCAGAGTGGGGCGACAGGGGCCGCCTCAGGCCACAGCAACCCCTTTCACGTCTTCCCTGTGCTACTCTCACTGCTCCTGCTAGAGGGGAGCCACAGACTAGCGCAGGGGGCCCCCTGATGGGCACATGCAGTTGTTTGGATGCGCATGACGGCGAACGCCCAAGCCTCAGTGCTTTAGAAAGAAGAAAACTACAGTCAGTTTCCTCTGTAGGTAATTCTGGGCAGGTGGGAGAACTGTGCAGTGATGGGGGTGAGGGGCGTGGCTCAGTCCCGAACCCCTTCTCCTATTTCTAGAGCACGGTCCTGCACTGTCTGAGCTGGCCACTTGTGCCTGTCCACGTCTTACCCCTACTCCAGACTGCAGGGTAGAAAGAGGGAAGAAAACAGTCCAAAAGCAACTGCCAACTGCTTTTAAAGAAAGATTCCCTCAAGTGAACAGAAAATAGATCTTCAAACCAATTCTTGCCTATGAAAGTGACTCTGAAAGTCAGCAGTGCTCTTCACAAAAGGTGCAGGGTAGAAACCACCCAAAGGCCCATCCGCTGATGAGGGGCTATGCTATGTTCATATAATTACTACAGGAACAAACTGTGGGTACATCTGACAGCAGCATGAGCCTTCAAAACACTGTGGCGAGGCTGGGCTTGGTGGGGCATGCCTGTAATCTCAGCACTTGGGAAACTGAGGTGGGAGGATTGAGATGAGGCCAGCCTGGGTTACATATGGGAGTTCAAGGCCACCCTGCACTACAGAGCAAGATCCTGTCTTAAAAAAACCACTGTGCTGAGTGAAAGCAGTCAGATCCAAAGACCCACAGGATGAAGCTCTGTTTATATGAAATTTCCTCAAAGTTTATAATAGCTAAATCTTGGAAGTAGTTCAGATGCTCATTAACCGATGAAAGGATAAACAAGACATAGCTTTTTTACTACTCTGCCACAGAAGAGGATAAGGTCGAGACATTTCTATCTAAATTCTTACAATTTTTTTTGGTACCAAGAATCAAACTCAGGACCTTGCACTTGCCAGGCAGGCACTCATGCCACTGAGCTAAATCCCTGGTCCAGAGACCATATTCTTAAGTGAAATAAATTGGAAATGCATGTTTAAAACACAGCATTGTTCCTCTGGTATGAGAATCCAAAAGTGTAAATAAAGGCCAAAATGTATAATAGATAATGGAAAGTGGGAAGAAAATGTTCCAACAAGAGGGGGAACAAAGGAGAGGGGAGAGGGAAATGAAAGGAGGGACAAGAAAAAGTAAGGAACAGGAAAAAGTAGAAACAAGCTTTTGTAAATAAGGAGGGGAAGGGGGTTGAAGGGAGGGGAGGGGAATGAGAAGAAAAGAAGCGAGACAGGTCACGTACGAGTGCGAATTCCCCATGGTGAGTGATATCAATACCCAGGTCTAAAATATACCAATCAAGTTTAAAAAGCTCAGAAAAATAGTACATAAAAAAATGAAATGTCCAGAACAGGCAAATCCACAGATTAAGAAAGTCAATTAGCAGGATCTGGAAACAGGAGGGAATGGGGAGTGGCTGCTAGTGAGTGGTTCTGGGTGGGAACCAGGTAGTAGTGATGCTACATAACACTGCAAATGTGCCAGAAGCCACTGGTTAGTACTTTGAATGGCTCAAAGGGAGCCAGGCGTGGTGAGTCTTCCTCAAGTCCCAGCACTCGGGGAGGCTGGCACAACAGAATCCAAAGTTTGAGCCCAACCTGGGCAATTTAGCAATTTAAAAAGATCCTGTTTCAATATAAAAAATTGAAAGGGGGGCAAGAGCTGCGGACATAGCTCAGGATAAAGGTACTGGGTTCAGTCCCCGTGAGAACTGCCAAGAAAAAAAGTTTGAAGTGGTGATTTTTTTATGTTATGTGCCTTTTACTACATTTTTAAAGAGAAAAAAAAATCCCTGGAAGTTCATGCACAGAATCTCTGTTTACAAGTCACTGGTGAGCCTTAGTGACATGATCCCTGGGCTGCAGTGGAGCCCAGGAAATACACTGTTAGTGTGGGAGATTTTACTTCCCGGAGAGGAGCCACCAGGGCTGGGACAGGAGTTAGCAGTGTCCATCACAGCAGGACTGCTAACAGGACCTCAGAAAGAAACGCAATCCCACAGTCCGAGGCATGGCCCAGGTCTGACACTGCAGTTAAGCAGTAACTCAAGGAGGTGACATGGAATTGTGAGATGTGCCCTGAAACAGGGGTCCAGAATGGTTCTCTCTCAGGGCAAATCACCCCTCCAGACCTTGGGCCAGGGATAAGGGTTAGGAGTGAAGCCAGGTGTGGTGACACAGGCCGTTTCATACCAGCCCAGGCTACAAAGTGAGCCCAAGGCCAGCCTGAACTGCGTAGTGAGACCCTGTCTCAAAAAAAAAAAGGAGTGATTCTGTCTGGGTTCGTTTGGCTTTTTGTTTTTTGGGGGCCGTTTGATTAGTTTTGTTTTGCTGTTTTGGTGGAGGATTCTGAGATCAAACCCAGGCCCTAGTGCACACTAGACAAGCACTATGCCTCTGGGCTACACCCCAGCCCCTCCTTTCCTGGCAGTTTCAAAGGGTGCAAGTTGATGAGTCAGTTGTAGGAACAATGGGACGCTGCCTGTCCCCTCCTCGCTCCCCTCTTGTTTATACATCGTCTTGCTGTTCTGGATTTACACGTCCTCTGGTAGTTTATCTGTCAATCTGTATTCACTGATGAATTGTTCACCACATTCTCATCCTTACTTTTAAAGTGATAAATTATTTTTAGAGACTTAATAACAGACAAGTTATACTTGCAAATTACTTTGTCTGATATCAAAAGAAAAATAAGAAAGTTAAGGATTCTCCCAGGGTGGTGCAGAAAATAACCCTGCCACAAGGATTTGCATAAACTGCAAACTTGAGAGGAAGTTTAGATGGCAGGTAGCGTCCCTCCTTTCCCTTCCCGCACTTCTGGCAGAGTAGCCAAAGGGGGAAGGAGCGCAGGACCCTAGGTAACCCATACATGGGATCCCAGATCCTTAATTTGGGGTTTGCAGAGCCAGCCTCGGGCTAAGGGATGGTACAAGGACTGAAGAAGGCAGCTCTTGTAGGAAAAGCTTTCAGAAACTTCCAGAAGGTATTCTGCACATGCGCCCTGGCTGTTCCTCCCCCCAACTTTGGGGCTACCAAGGCAGCCGGCTCCCCTTTACATCTCCTCTGAAGGTTACCACAGGGCAGCACAGTTCTTGTCCTGCAGGTGCTCACTTTCTCCTGTTTGTTGGGAGACAAATCCCTGAGGGTAGATGATGAGTCGTGAGTGCACCTCACCCCAAGCGCAGGTAAACCAGGGTAAGGTCAGTAAGAACTTCCTGTCTTCTCTCTTTACTTCTAGCCATCAAAGTTATGGAGTTGCAGTGGTGTATTTTTTTGTTGTTGTTGTTTGGTTTATTTCCCCTCTGTATCAAGCAGATCTCTAATTAACAGTGGGCACCCACTAGGTATCCTGCAATTCCGACTTGGTCTGGAGTTAACACAGACCCCTCAGGTTACGGGCTCAGCCCCATAAGATGCCCCTCACTTTACTTGTCAGTCAAAAGTGCACGTTGTAACCAAGCATTGGTGGCACCTGCCTGTGATCCCAGCACTCTAGGAGTCTAAGGCAGGAAGATTGCAAGGACAAGCCCAGCCCAGAAACTTAGAGACTTGATAAGACACTGCCTCAAAAAAAAAATTTTTTTTAACACAAGGACTGGGGCTATAACTCAGTTGGAAGGCCCTAGATTCAGTCCCCAATTAATAAAAAAAAAAGGCCATGTGGTTAACTGTACTTCTCACTGTCCAGCTATAAAATGTCTCAGATTTAAAGACTTTGCCAGAACTCCTCACAACTCAGGAAAGCAGTTTGCTAACTAGATCACCACTTGGTTTTAAAAAGGATACAACTCAGGAAAAGCAAGGTACAAGAGATGCGTGGGGCAAGGCGTATCCTCCCAGCCCTCTGTGTTTCACCGCATGGAAACCACCCTTTGGGGTCTTATGGAGGATTCATCTCATAGGCATGATTGAATGAATCACTGCTCATTGATGAGGTTCCTCTCCAATCCTTCTCCCTTCCATGAAGCTGCAGCGCCTCGGGTGGAAAGGTCCAACCCTTATTACATAGTTGCCCTGGCAGCCATCACTCATCTCATTAGCATAAAAAGACACTCATCATTTCTGTGACTCAAAGGGTTAAAGGAGCTGTGTTCTAGGTCTTTTCAGGCAGAGACCCGAAGGGTTTCTTATGGTGTCACACCTGGGTTGAGAGTCCCGGCTCTGCCAGCTCCTAGGTACAGGGCCTCAGAGCCTCACTTTCCAGTGGCAAAGTTTCATCAATGGATTAGACTATTCCCCATGCCATCAACTGCAGTGGACTCACTACAGGCTGGTGACAAACGGGAATCCTCCTTTTCCTCCTCCTCCAGCTCAGAGAAGCCATGAATATCCCAGAACACCCGCTTGGGGAGTCCCTTTCCTCATGCCTGGTGTCTGGATCACAGAGACAGAGTGTGTGGGCTTTGGCCAGATTCTCAGGCACATGGCTACGGTCCACCCCTAAGGAGCAGTTGACCAGGACTCATATTGCCCCACAGCTTGGCTCCCTCCTCTGTAAAACAGAGGATTACACATGCCGCACTCACAGGTTAGTCAGCGTGTAAACCCTTGGGATGGTGACTGCACACAGATGCCCAGTAAACATCAGCCAATGCTCTGATCATCGCCACCACAATCACTCCAGGTCTGACCTAGAAGGTCATGCAAAGTGCACCTGTCTCCCTGCTGCAGGTTGTCCCTTGGAGGGACAGTGTCTCTGTAGCCAAGGCACTCTAGAGCTCAGGTGTATCTTGGCCATTCTCCCAAACCACAAGTCATGGGTTTCTGGAATGAACGGGGGGTGGGGGCTCTGCTTACCCATCATAGCCACAGCAGAGAATGCACAACCCTTGGCAGCGCCAAGGGCAAAGGTCCTTTGGAGGGGAAATAGGTGCCAGCTGTAGACACAGACTCCCTCCTACCCTGCTTCCTCCCTGCTGTGCTGGGCAGAGGCCATCTAGAGGTTGCCTTCTGCTGCTAGAGACCTCAGTCCCAGAAAAGCCAGCCTCCCCTGGAGAAGGACACACATCCTTTTGGGTTTCAAAAGGCGGTGAAAATCATGTTGCACAGAGCCATTCTTTGTTCTAAAACAAGACCAAGAGTTAAGCTCTGCCAAATCTCACCTGCTGGGATGCACAGAAGGTAGGAGGCACAGGTTTAAAACTCGGGACCATAGCCTTAGAGATACACAGCACCCAGCAGCCTGGCTGTCTACCAGTCCAACGGAGCTCAGCATGTCCTACACAGGGTCTCAGATGTGAGCTGGCTCCACTGGACATCCATGTAGAGGAACGCCCGTCTTTTCTCCCTCTTGTCCTTTTTCTCTGCAGTCAATTGATTTTTTTTTAGTCAATCGACTTTTGCAGGTTGATGAATGTTTTCATTTTCCTGAAGCTGTGCAAAACTGTCCTGATTTTTTCTTTCAATAAATATTTATTGAATGAGTATATGAATAAATGTGTCAGTAGTTCCCTGAGCTGGTAGTCTGATCATCTCCTAAGCCTCCTTTGCAGTAGTAGTGTGTGACCTACCACTCCAGAGACATAGAGAGCTTCTGCCTGGTCTCCGCAGCTACTGCGTGGGAGCCCTCCATCCTGAACTTTCCACCCTGCTCCCCGCCAAATAACACACCTCGCTCTGCTGGGCCTTCGGTGTTTCTCCTTCCCAAAAACACAGCTGCTCTCCTGGCACCCGACAAATTGTTTTTCTTTTGTGGCCCAGGATGTCCTTCCTTCTTAAATTTAAATATATTGTTTAGTCGATAAGTACAAACACAAAAATTGTAAATCCTTATGGGATACCATGTGATATTCTGATACATGCAAACGTTGTATAATATTTAAATCAGGTTACACATATCTATCCCCTTAATCATTTATCAGCTCTTCATGGTGAAAACATTCAAAAAACTTCTTGGGGGCATGGAGGGTGGTTACGGGGAAGTAAACCTAGGGCCTTCACCCAGAGCTACATCTCGAGCCCTTTTTTATTTTTTATTCTTTTGAGACAGGGTCTAAAATTGCCAGACTTAGTTCTAACTTGCAGTCCTCCTACCTTAGCCCCCAGAGGGGGGACCGTAGCTGTGTGACACCACACCCAGTTTCAAAGAGTTTCTTACTCCTACCTAACCACAATTTATTTATTTTTAGCTATCATTTAATACCATGGGCCAACCTTTCTTATCTGTCCCTCCTCCCCGTCACCAGCCTCTGACAGCCACAAATCTACTCTCAACTTTGGAGAAATCAGTTTTTTTATCTTCCCCATGTGAATGAGGTCATGCAGTATCTGTCCTCCTGTGTCTGGCTTGTTTCACTTAACATAATGATCTTCAGTTCCCTCTATGTTGTCACAAGAAACAGGACTTCATTCTTTTTATGGCAGAGTAATAGTCCCTTGTGAAAGCTGCAGCACCATTTTCTTCATCTAGTCATCAGCTAATGGACACTTCACTTCCATTTCCTAACTATTGCAAATAGTGTCTCAATAAACACAGCAGTGCAAATGTCTGTTTGACATAATAATCTCATTTCTCTTGGACTCAGACCCAGTAGTGGAGTGGCTGGGTCATGTGGTAGTTCTAGCTTTAATTTTTTCCTTTTCTTTTTCCTTTTCTTTTTTGCAGTACTAGGGAATTGAACACAGGGTCTTTGGACTGAGCTGTATCCCCAGCTCTTTTTCCTTTTTTTTAATTTTTGAAACAGAGTCTCACTAAATTGCCAAAGCTGACTTCTAGCTTGCAGTCCTCCAAATTCGGCTTCCCAGTCTGCTGAGATTGCAGGCCTGGCCCACTATATCCGGCTGAGTTTTATTTTTTGGAGGAACTTTTTCTTGTTTTCTACAATGACTGCACTAAATTACATTCTCACCAACAGTGTGCAAGGGTTCCCTCTTCCCTGCCTCCTGAACACCATTTATTGCCTTTTGTCTTTTGAGTATTGTTTTAATAATTGTTGGCCATTTGTATGTCTTCTTTTTAAGGCCCAGAGTTTCAGGGCAGCCGTTTTGGATCCCTATGCCTTTTGGAAGGAGGGATTTTCTCCTCCCGTGTCTCTCATCTGGGTGAGGTGGATTCACCCCAATCCTATATCCATCATCACTTACACTTGATTGTAATCTGTTGTTTCTTCCTTTGTTCATGTATTTCTTCATTTATGCATCTGATTGTCCTAATACAGTCGAGCAATGTGCTAGGTATCAGAACAAAGCTCGGGGAGGCACATTCTGATGGAGAGATTGACACACAAGACAGCACAGTGTCCGGGCCTGCGTGTGCATCACACTCACTGTACATGTGACCTCACAGTGCAAATAGAGACCAGTTTGGTTTGCAGAGGAGTGGGTGACATAACATCTCAAACAACTCCAAGGATCAGATTTCTCAACAGTTGTATGAGCCGAACTCCTCATGCATCATGGTAGCTCATAAAGCCTGGGCAGTTTAGATGCCTCTACAATCACATGGGAAGAAGAGGGTGAGTTTCAAGACATCTGTCCTCAGGGTCTTCTATGATGGGACAAAAAAGCAAGCCCAGCTCATGAATTTGACATGTCCTCCTCCCCAGTTCTGTCACAGCTTCTGTCCACAAAGCAATGAAAAATGCCAAGAGCAGACAGGACAACGTGCTCTAGTGCCATAGTCCTGGCTGACTGGGAGAAGCTTTCCTTGAGTCACTATGTGGAGGGGAAAGACACTGCTAGCAGAGAAAGAAAGCAGCATGTGGAGAGCCTCCACTGACCCAGGTGTGGTGCTTCAAGACTATAATTCCAGTGATTCAGAAGGCTGAGGCAGGAGGATCCCAAGTTCAAGGACAACCAAGGTTACATAGCAAGATTCCATGAGAGAGAGGCTGAGGGAGATTGAAGGGGAGATACTCAGAGTATTTCTGTTATTTTGAGTCATATTACTTGAGGCCTCTGCGTGTGGAATGGTTGAATGGGACTAGACTGTAATGTTCTTGTTACGTAGGACCAGAAGCCTTGGGTTTTATTGTGATTCCTGCCAGCAGTTGGGCTCAGCCTGCATCGCTCATGCGTACCTTCTTTTTTGGTATCTTGTACTCATTTTCCACACCCTGTCCCCTTCCTGCTCCCAGGATCTCAGGCTCTGCTTTCTGTTTCACAGCTTTAGAGCTCCAGAATGTCAACTGGCAGGTGGCCAGAAACCGGGGTGAACATCACACGGACCAGTTCTACACCCAGAACGTCATTTTGCGCAGAGGCCAGATATTTTATGTGATAATGAGCTTTAACCGTACTCTGGGATCTGAAGAAGGTCTGAATCTCACAGCTGAAACAGGTACCTGCTCACCTCCCCCTCTCACCCACACACCCACCTGAGTAGCTCTTGGTGCTTTGTATCTGAGGGGAATGGCAACTAGGTCACCAGGCTCTGGGGTCTAGCCCAGCTCTGTCATGGATTCAAGTGGCTGCCCATCTGGAGCCTAAGAATTATCCTCAAATCAAGAGGGGTGTGGCCTTTCTCGTTACTTCTAGCAGGTGGTTTGTAACAGGATACTTCACCTGATGAGGTGCCCCAGAGAGCCCCAGCAGTTGTATGGGAGCCTAATCTGTCCCTGTGGTCTGACCAGCACTCCTTGGCTTCCTGCAGGTCCTAACCCCTCCGTGTCAGCCAGAACGAAGACCACATTTCCAGTCTCCAGGGGGAGAAACACAGGTGGCAGCTGGGCCGCAGAGGTCAAGGAAAATAATGGCAATGCTCTGACGGTGGCCATTTCCAGCCCTGCCAGTGCACCCATCGGATGGTACACAATGAGCCTTCAGATCTCCTCCAAGGGCAGGGTCTCCTCTGTGAAACTTGGGACATTCGTACTTCTCTTCAACCCTTGGCTCCAAGGTAGGTCTCTAACCACCCATGCTCCCAGCCCTGTCCTAAGCAGTGAGTACGGAAAGGAGATGGGGAAAAGCTGTTTACAGGCTCAGGTTTGATAGAGGAAAGTTTGTAAACCATGGAAAGCTCAGAGAAGCTACAGGTCAGCTCTGCCACTAACCAGCTGTGTGCATCTGAACCGTCCCTCTGTCTCTCTGACCCTCTAATTCCTCCCCATAAATGGACATTCTCTTGTTTCCTGTGAGGTTCAAGTGGACATCATGAGCTCACACACTGCTCTCATGGTTAATTATAAGAGACAATGACTACAGCACAGATCTACAGTCCTGCAATAGTTTCTCGTCCGAAAGAGCAAGTGTCTCATCCCCGAGGTCTCATTTCCAGTCCCCCAGGAGAGTCTAGCTTCTCTTCCCAACCCGTAGTTCCCACTATAGAGTTGAGGGCATTAAAGCCCAGGGCTTTGTTCCTTGGTGGAGGCTGGGAGATGGGCTGAAGTGGGCTTGTTCCAGCCCCACACTGGGCGCAGGCAGAAGGACTGCTCTTGTTCGTCTTCTGTGGGATTCTAGTCCCTGGTATCTACTCTTTGTGTCAAACAGCGGATGATGTCTTTATGAGTAACCAGGCTGAGAGACAAGAATACGTTGAGGAAGACTCTGGCAACATCTTCGTGGGCAGCACGAATCGAATCGGCATGGTTGGCTGGAACTACGGACAGGTAAAAGAGTCAGAAGGAGGTTAAGAATAAAAACCTTATTGTGCAAGATGCTCAGCAGCTTGCTCCACAGCTTGCTGTCCATTTGCTATTCGTTCATTCATTCATTCATTCATTCAGAAGACATTTACTGACCACTTACTAGGTGCCAAATCCCAAGAACTGAACAAGATCTCCTGCTTTCGGGGGCAGGGGTCACAATCCAGTGGGTGAGACAGCCATGTAACTCAGTCAACGCAATGAAATACTCCTGGTGCCCTGATACATAAATAAGTATAAGGCCCAGGAAAGACCCTCAGGACAATAACGTAGCTTCTATCATTCATTCTGTGTAAAAGAAAATGTGATGAAATCTCCTTGCTGTGTGCACTTGGCTTCTCAAAACCACGGAATCTTTGTCCTGAATTACCTTGATCCACATCTGAATCCAGACAATTGCCAGGTTTGCACAGTTTGGATGCTTTTCCACCATCCCACCCCAATAAAAATAAAGGTGTTATTGCGGGATGGGATACCCACGAAGCCAAGGAGGCACACACAGGGACATGCTCTGCCCACCCCAGGCCCCATTCTATAGTCAGCCCGAGCCACTCTGCTGTGTCTTCTCCGTGTTAGGTTTTATAACCAATTTCATCAGAAGGAAGAAAAGGAAAAGAGGATATATAGTGCACCTACCAGCTGAAGGGAGGCTATTTCAGGTGACATGGCTTGAGAAGGAGCATTTTACCAAGTACCAGAGGGAGGCAAGGGAGTCTGCCAGCTAGCTTGCAGGGGAGGATTCCACACAGAAGGAAAACCAAATGCAAATACTTTGAGGCAGAAGGAACCAGTGTGAGAAACAGTTAGCTACCGTATGTCTCATTGTCTCATTTTGTGAAAATGGCTTCAGATATGTCTCTTAGTAACATTTTTACCTTTAGTACCAGTTTCCCCGGGGTCTAACATGCTTAAGACGACAAGCAGAGCTAGACAAAGACTTTGAGATGATGTTGGCCTGGCCTTTCATTTTCCAGATACAGGAGTCAAAGCCAGATGGGCTCCGCTCCTGTGAGAGCTCTGTGCCCTGCTCCTCTTGCTCACTTTGGGTAGCGGGGACCGGGTCTCGTGGCCAGGGAGGATTCAGGGTGAGTTTGTAGGCTAGCGGCTAGGCACCGTGGTTCTTCCCCACTATGGAGGAGCTCTTGGTTCTGGAGGCCACAGAGTGAAACAACCTGACAGCCTATGGTTCTCAGCATCATGGCTCCAGTTTCCTTCATTAGCCGACACTTGTCATTTCTTTCATCACAACATGTGGTCCCGTTTCCAACAGTATGAAGAAGACATTCTGAACATCAGCCTCTCTATCTTGGATAAAAGTCTGAATTTCCGACGTGACCCTGCTACGGATGTGGCTCGCAGAAATGACCCCAAATATGTTGGCCGGGTGCTGAGTGCCATGGTGAGTGACCAGAAAAGGATAATGGTGTGTTGTGACCATGTGCTGAACACAAGCTCTGGGTCAGCTACATGCAGTCTACAGCGTCCTCTCAGGGGAACCTCACCAAATACAGGCTATGACCTTTCCATTTTGCCAATGCAGAAGAGAAGAATTCTCTAAGTTCAAAGGTTTTCCCAAGACACAACGAGTGGGCGGCAGATAGAGGCAGCACGGAACCCACATGTGGTGGGCTCCAAAGGTGTCTCTACTGGACAGTGAGGCCCTTCTCAGATGAGAAGGGAACTCACCCTTTAGGTGACCACTAGGGACAGGACAGGATGGAAGAAGGATACAAAGCAAGGCCTCTGTTATCATGGGGCCTCCCGGGAGGGAGGACACGTCTCCTAGCGAGCCTGAAGTGTTAACCTCCCATGCTGTAGCTCCTCCGCAGCATAGAGCACTGGAACATCAGGATGAGAAGGCAGCAGGCTGTTTTGTTCCTGTGCAGACCAGGAAAGAAGCTCAGAAAGCAAACGTGACTTGTGGCTAACTCACCTGGGCTTCCACACGAAAGACCTGTCCTGCCCAGGATATGCGCACACACACGCACAGACACACACACACACACACAGAGAATATGGCTTTACGCTCAGCGTGTAGAGAATGCCTCCACCAAAAAGTGACCAGAAGAGCAACCTTATCAAAAGTCACAAGTTAAAAGCCAAAAGCCAAAGCAAGTCCTTTCTTTTTAGCTTTCGTGAACTCTAAATAATTAATCAGAAATATTTTTAACTTCATTTTATTTGGGGGACTGGTTTAAAGCATATGGATCATTTCCAAGCTAACAAGATGGTTACTTGGTTAAAAATCGCAACAACTTTCTTCTACCTGATAAATATCTGAGGTTCATCAGAGGGAAATTTGAGTCTTGCACCAAGCCTTTCAGGAGAGGAATGGGGTGGCCCAGAGACTTTGGGGGGCCCCTGAGCTCAGTGAGCACCAGAGCAGCCAGGAAAGGGGACAGAGGAAGGGGATTTGGGCTAAACCTTGGAAAGTAAGTTTCAAGAGGAGGCATTAGATTGAGGCAGAGGTCAAGAAAGCTGGCGTTCAGGCCACATGAGAAGGGAGCCTCCTCTACCCGGGAGAGAGTGGAGAAGCTGCTGCTCCTGTACCGCTGACTCATTCTCAGCCTGCGGCCAAACCACTTTATCTTGGAGCAGTTTCCTCCTGTGCAACTAGAGGATGCTCTCTCCAGACCTCCCTGTTGGGCTGGGCCTAGAGCTAATTATGGGGCCAGGCGCCTTTGAAATGTTCCGCTCCCTGCCGGGGATGATCCTGCTGATTAAACCACCAGAGGAGGCCACCATCTTGCCTGCTCCTGGGATCCCAGCCCAAGTATCCTGGAAGACCTGTATAGCTCCCCAGGAGACAGAGCGGCTGCAGTAGACTGCACCCCGTCTATCCAGACTGCCCATTCTCACAGGCCTGGCCACCTAGAGCCAACCCAATGCGGTGGGTCTCACAGGCCAGCGCAGCCCTCAGAGACCTGGCTCTGCCTCTCACTGTGCAGCTGGGATAAATGACAGAATTTCATAGGCTGAACATTTCACTGCCCCGAGCCCATTTTTTTTTTTTTCTCACTCCCCTGCTTTGAAAGGCCCACAGTCACCAAGCTGAGAAGTGCGAAGGCGATGCTTATAGCCTGGCTTGCTTCTTTCCTCTTTTAATTTTTTATGATGCAAAAGTTTAATTCTACACAAAAGGAGAGAGCAAAATATAGTAAATTCCTATGTCCTCATCACCAATCTCAGCAGTGGCTGCCTCGAGGCTGGTTTTATTTCATCTTACTTTGTCCTCCACAGATCATTTGATAAATCCCAGACTTTGCATCCTCTGGCATCATTTCACTCACAAATATTTCTGTTTATATCACTAAAAGGTAGTAGAACTCAGGTCTCTAGAGTCCTAAGCCAGCTCTCTTTTCACATTGTGTTACAGTGGTACTAGAACCATATCCTAAGTTAAATGATGTCACAAATAAATGGATGAATGAATGAGTGAGTGAATGAATGAATAGAAATATTCTATTTTTATTCTTTCCAAGAAGTTAGCTGCTAAAGTTCTGAAATGGTCTTTTTAAACAGCAACGCACAAGAAAGATTTTCAAATGACAGAACCAGAAGCAGACAGACATCCGTGATAACCCCTGAGTTCTTTTTTTTTTTAAGAAGTCATCTGCCATAGGATGTCTGACCCTGCCATGCCACTGACAAACTGTGGAATCTCTATATTCCATGCCAGCCTGCAGCACAGGATTGATAAATGACAATTGATCAAAGCCAATGACACCTAGCTTGTTAGGCAAAGCCCCTCTAAACTTATAAATCACTCAATATCCCTAAGGAATTTAATTACAGTTATATCCCCGAATTACCTAGAAAGACAGAAAAGTCTGCTCCAAAGTCGCTGGCTTCCTCCCTGATCTGCCCACCTCACTGGAAAAGTATGGTGCTGATTCATGGGGTTGGGGTTGGGGTCCTCCCAGATCAATAGCAATGACGACAACGGTGTGATCGCTGGGAACTGGAGTGGCAGTTACACGGGTGGCGTGGACCCGAGGACCTGGAACGGCAGTGTGGAGATCCTGAAGGAGTGGAAAAAGTCAGGCTTCAGGCCAGTGCGATTTGGCCAGTGCTGGGTCTTTGCTGGGACACTCAACACAGGTACCCTGGGTGTGATGAGCCCTGACTGGGTCGGTGGGCGGCGACGGGGTGTGCGTGGTGCACCGCCAGGCCTTCACACGACCTCGACTTGCAGTACTGCGGTGCTTGGGAATCCCCTCCCGGGTGATCACCAACTTCAACTCTGCTCACGACACGGACCGAAACCTCAGCGTGGACGTGTACTACGACCCCATGGGAAACCCCCTGGACAAGGGCAGCGACAGCGTGTGGTGAGCGCCTGACCCTTTCCCTCCACTCTGAGCGCCTCGTCTTGCCTTTCCTTCCCCTGGGAGCGAGCACTCTGGGTCACAGGGAAGCAACGTGCCAGTCCATGCTTTAGTGCTGCCAAAGCTGACTTCACACCTCCAGGGGCCCAGAGCTCCGCTTCTCCGCCCTCTGCAGAATCGAAGGCCGGTTCTGTCTTGCGGCGCTCAGGTGAAGGGTCTGACTCCAGTGAGAGACATAGTCATGGGCTCCATGAAATCACACTGAGTTATAGGGTCCATTAGACCTGACACTGCTTTAAAAGGCAAAAGTCAAAGCTCTCAATTCAACTTTCTCCAATAAGGAATATGAATTTACTTCAGGCAACCCATATGATATAAGGGTTTTCTTAACGAGAGTAAGAAAGAACATTTTTTCTTAATGTGCATATGCTTATTACATACTGTAATTGACAGGATGAGAAATATAGGGTTATTCTGGATTCTAGATGAAAATAAGAAATTTTGTACATATTTAGGTATATAATTTCTAGCCATAAATATCCCATGTGCATATGTTATCTCTATGCTCACACCTATGAAATTTATAATACGAGCCAACTAGGAATAGTTTATATAAAATTATACACATATAACGCCATTATTCTATTTAAGCATATACCATGTGCCAAGTTGTTAACAGCTGGCAGTTGAAAATGATGGTCTATACGTATGTGTATATGTAGATACCTATGTGTCTCTCTGCACAGAGCACCGTGCACATTTCAATAATCTATTGTTGGAGCCGGGGATACAGCTCAGTGGCATAGCACCTGCCTGGCAAGCATGAGGTCCTGAGTTTAGTTTCTGGTACCAAAATAATAATAATAATAGCCTATTGTTTTAATCCATGTTAAAGGGTACATACACATACAGTTGCTAACAACACACACATAAGCTAAAGTCTTATTTCCAGATGTTCACCCTTGATATGGTTTATATAAACTATCCTTTATTATTTGTTATTCTCAGAATAAGAAGTTCCAATGTTTCTAAAATGTGTTTACTGTGACAGTGGGATACAGCAAAATGAAAAATATAAAATAATGGAAAAAACCATTAACAGAAGCCACTATCTTGTGCCAACAACCTAACTAATATAAGAGTGAAGTTCCAGTAATTCACCTTTGGTTACATGGAGTACAGCGTTTCCTGGGGGAAAGAAAGCTCATTTTAGGATTTTCTTTCTTGATTAATATGTACACTATCTTCTCTCTAATGACACCACAACTTGTGACAGGCTTTTGTTTTTCAGTTTCCCATAAGTAAGTGTCTTGTTTCTCCCCATCTTATTTCTCGGGCTACTGTGTCTGAAATCCCATTAAACCAGTTCGGTTGTGGGACACTTCCATGCCTAGCCTTAGCTGCCTATACAAAAGGCGATGACTGGTCAGACAAGATGCCCAGTCTTTTACAAGAGGACTCCCTTTGGTATAGCCCTTTTCCAATGATCCTACACCCTGGAACTGCAGGGAGATCAGAAGGCTTAAGATTCTATCCCTCTACTGAAAGCATTTCAAGTGCTTTTAGGAACAGGGTGGGAACCCTCTAGTAGAGGTTGTGGAGCAACACAGCGTGGTACGTGATGTGCCCAGCAGTGATTCAGACAGTAAGTACTGTGGGAACCAGGGAGGGAATTCTCAGAGAGCTTTACAGTGAAACAGGGAGGTGGCACTTGGAATTGGAACTCAGGTATCTTGGCTACTGGCTGACACTACCATTCCACATCAGCTTAATAACTCATTCCAATATAATCACCTTTAGGACAAGTAGGGCCCCATGGAGATGTCTGTCATTTCTGTGTCTCCACTGTCATTTCAGTTGGCCTCCAGAAAGGGTCCAGGGCTTCTGATTGCTCCAGAGGGTCCCTGTCTCCCTTTACTCTCTTGCTCGCTTTTCTGACCTCTTCTCAGAAATCAGTTGGGCTAATGACCACTCTCTACTCTGTTCCCCACCAGCAGTGCATGGTGAACCAACCCTGGAGGGTATTAGGATAAGGAATCCTGAGCCCTGGTTCCAGCCCTACTGCTAGGCAGCTGTGGGCCTTGTGCAAACCACTGCATCCTTCTGGCCCCAAGTTTCTCCATCAGTGAAGAAATATTTATAAGGGAATTGGCCCAGCACTTGATGATCATTGAAGTCTCTTAGCAACTTGAAAACTTTTATTGTCTCCAGCTCCAACCCACCTTGCTACCCATTCCAAGGGAGTTGTACTTCCCTTTCTAAATTAAATCTACCCAGAGGAGAACTGAACGGAGTCATTTTCTTTGTGACATGAATTACTGACCTATTATTAGATAATCTATGTTTGAATAGTCAACCTTTGGTCTTAGTCTTTGAGTCTCATAAATATTGGGAGCTTTAGAACCTTGTCTAGTAATGGAATGAGCATCAGTGAGGTTGATCATCTGAAAATGGTTAGTAGTAAGTAGTACTGCGGCAATTTATAATTTGCTGAGCACTGTTGTGTGCCAGGTGCTGGTCCAAGTGCTTACTCACATTGGTTCTTCACACTTGAGGTTGGTCATGTGATTAGCATCCCTGCCATACAGCTGAGGGAACTGAGGCATAGAGATTGAATAATTTACCCAATGGCACATAACTAGGCGTGGTAGAGAGGAGATATGAAGTCAGGTAGATTTGTAAACTATAAAACATCAGAAAGATGCCATAGAATGTTGTTATTATTCCAGGCTAATCTCTCTAACCTTGAGACTTTCAGAGGGGTATGACTGGGGGCTCTGTCTATCCCACCAGGGGCTCTGTCTATCCCATTCGAGTGCAGCAACTGGCTCTTTCGTGCGCCACTTCTTTGTGAGACTAAACATGTCTCAAAGGTCCATAAAGAAAAATGATTTGCCCAAAGCCACACTGTGAATTAGTGGCCAAGCAGAGGATGGAATTTAAACAGGACTCTACCAAACCAAAGGGCAATAGGACCGAAAGGGACCTTGAGAACTCACCTGGAGGTTCTGAGCGGGGAATGCAGCTACTTGTGGACCCTTGAGGGAGGAACAGTGCCCTTCTAGCGGGGAGGGAGCCGTCCTCTTAGCAGAGCGTGCTTCAGAGGCGCCCAGGGGGGACACACGTGGAGCACTGAGGAAGGAGGGGACACCCACCTAGCCAGCCAGACCAGCATAATGTCTTTTCATTATTTCCTAAACAAAATGGTATTGTAATTATCCATGTAGCATTTACTTATATCAAGTATTGTAAGTAATCTAGAGAAGATTTAAAGCACGAAGGATGTTTGTGGGTTACATGCAAACACTCTCCCAATCTATACAAGCCACTTAAGCACCCATGGATTTTGGAGTTATAGGATATCATGGAACCGATCTTCCATAGATGCTGAGGGGCAACTTTTACTAGTCTAAGAGTAAGCTAGAGACATTTAGGCCTTCTGTGTAAATGTATGATATCACACTGAACATTTTCCTACCAGCTTGAACCACTGATGGTACAAACAGAACCGGTCATTTGTGACTGTCTTTTTACTAATAAAAAGTGTATAAGTGTACCAAATCTAGTTAGTCACTTAAATTCGAATAATTATTGTCCAACTATAAATATCAATTAATACTACTCATCGCAATTAAAATTATTACATAATCAACAAGTTTATTTCACTAGATTTTTTTTTCTTTTTGAGACAGGGTGTCTCTATGCCAGCCTTGAGCTCACTTTGTAGCCCAGGCTGGTCTTAAACTTGCAACAATACTCCTGCCTCAGCCTCCTGAGTGCTGGAATTACAGGCCACCACACCTGGCTTATTTCAGTAGATTTAAAAGAAATTTATTTATATTCATGGATAGTTTATTGAGAATTAATTATCTAAATTTTAACATAGAAATCTTACAATATCCCATTGCTAGTGTGTATAATATGCATTTACAACTACTGTCCTATACAAATTATCTGTATTACAATTTTTTATACCATTTTAATGTTTTCCTCAACAACTAATGTATGGTGGCATCTGGTCTGCTAAATCAGTGCCTTTCTTTACACTACTATAATCAAAGATCCTCCCGATGGGATAGTCATGCATGTACCACCAGTGGCTCAAGCCTGCAGGAACCATCAAACTCAAATCAGACACCCAGCCATAAGACGTACAAATTACAGCCCCTCTGGCCCCATCATTTCTTTTCTTTCCTCTTTTTTTTTTCTTTGCTTATGTCTGTGTGTGTCTTTTTTTTTTTTCAGATGCCCATTTTTGGATTGGGTCTTTAAATCTGGGAGGATTGGGTTTTTTTGAGTTCTTTCTATGTTCCCAATAGTAATCCTTTGTCTGAGGAACAGCTGACAAACATTTTCTCCCACATCGTGGGTTGTCTCTTCACTCTGTTGGTGGTTTCTCTTGCTGTGCATAAAGCTTTTCAGAAGGGTGAGATGCCAGTTGTTGATTCTTTTCGATAGTTCCTGTGCAGTCAGGGTTTTGTTCATAAAGTCTTTGCCTACACCAATGTCTTCAAGAGTTTTACCTACTCTATCTTCCAGCAGATTTAAAGTTTCTGTATTAATATTGAGATCTTTGATCCATGCTGATTTTAACTTGGTACAATGGTGAAAGACATGAGTCCAGCATTAATCTTTGGCATGTGGAGAGCCAGTTTTTCCAGCACCATTTACCAAAGAGGCTGTCTTTCTTCCAGTGCATGTGTTTGGCTCCTTTGTCAAAGATAAGGGGGCATGTGTGTCTTTCTGAAGCAGGATTTCACTATGCAGTTGAGGCAGGCATTAAACTCACTTTGTAGCCCAAATTGGCCTCAAACTCACAGCAATCCTCCAGCCTCAGCCTCCCAAGTTCTGTGCTGGGGTTACAGCCTTGCGCCACCACAATCAGCTCTTTGTTTTGTTTTTGTTTGGTTTATTTTTTTCTTTTAAGACAGGGTCTCACTATGTAGTTCAGGCTGCCCTAGACCAGGCTTGAACTCAAAGCAGTGCTCCTGCCTCAGCCTCCTGAGTGCTGGGATTATAGGCATGCACTCAGCACATGTTAAATTGCTTAGCCTTTTTCTCACTTTGATTTTCCACCTCTAAAGTCAAGGGCTAAATCCTCTGTGGTCCTTCCAAATGTTTCTTTTAACACCATCCAGAGTACCCAATAGAATACATTTTCTTCTAAGTTATTCTGCTCATGCCAATATTTTGGCTTAAGGGGCAAAAAACACGGAGTCTTCCTTCTCTCAGAGCAGGAGTGTATGGATGCTTCTCTGATGCCAGTTCCTGATGAGCCACCATGAAGGTCTCCGGAGCCTGCTTATTCATTGAGGCAGCAACCAAATGATATGGAAGTTTGGCCAAGAATATCTTGATGTTTCTGGCTTCTTTTCTTAATTCAGCTGACTCTCGCTCCCGATTTCTGCAGACACAAACCTGTCTATACTTGTAGACTTCGCAGAGCTCTGAGGTAGGAGGCAGGAGGAGATTACTGAGCCCTGCCAGGAGGTGGAGCTAGGCAGCTCTTCCAAAGAAGGGCTGCAGGCACCCACACCTGGGCCAAGCGCCTGGTTTCTGAGGCAGTCTCTGTTCTCAGAGCTCTCCCTCTGAACATCGGCCCCCCAACCCTTGGCACCCAAACCCGCGGTGGGTCATAGACTCCCAAGCTTACGTTAGAGTTAGCATGACTGGAGCAGATGGTCCTAAGAAACACTTCAAGCCATTCAGATGCTGACAGACTGCGTCCTTCTCCTGAACTCCTGTCCAAGAATCCCTTGAGGCAAGAACAGAGCCTAAGGCTGATGGAGGAGAGAAACCCAAAACAGAACTTCCATGGCATTGCCAAGAGCTTTTGAAAGCACACATGCCCAGCAGGCGTGACTGAAGTGGCAGTATTCTAGTAAGGGAGGAAACTGATGTATTTGTTAGCTGATCTGTTGTAAATTTCCACTTTGCAAATAAGTATTAAAATACAGTTACTTAGCCAGGCATGGTGGCTCACGCCTGTAACCCCAGCACTCAGGAGGCTGAGGCAGGAGGATCCTTGTGAGTTCGAGACTAGCCTGGGCTACAAAGTAAGCTCAAGGCCAGCCTGAACTGCATAGAGAGACCCTGTCTCAAAAAGACAAAAAAAAAAAATAGTTACTCTACTCAGCACTTTTTAAAATCTACCTGCCCTTCCCCTAGGCTTCTCTGTCCGGAATAAAGTGACTGTGAGACTTCCCACCACCCTTTCATCCTGCTTTAGGCCCTCTGACCACCCGGCTCATCTGCTTAAACTTCCTGTGCCTTCACTCTGGCGAATTCTAACATTCACAAAGGCCCATTTGGAAGGACACTTTGTGGGTCTTCCTGGACATCATTTTTATGATGATTTTCTTTCACAACGGTAGGAAGTTTCGAGATAAAATACCATGATGATATTATTGTCTATAAACTTTTAACATTTGAATTAAGTATACCTGCCTAATTGGAATTACACATTTTTCAAGGTCTGAGTGCAAGACAGAACTTACAACAAATATATCCTGCTCTTTCCCACATCTGGAAACTGACCACTTCCCAGTTGCAATCTTGTGTTCTTAGCTAAACATTCTATTATAAGCATTTCCCAATGTCATTAATCTTCAAAATAGGATTATTTTAAACACAACTTGTCATTATATGTTTGAACTACTATGTCTTTCCCTACTATTTCTCATATTTATTTTCCTTTTTCTCTCTTTTCTTCCCAAATTCAAATTCACTTTTAACATTATGTGACTTCGGGGTTCTACAGTTTACAAAATCAGCAAATGGAGATAATAATTATTTTCAATTTACAAGGCATTGTAAGGATTAAATGAGCTGATATAGGGGCTTAAGGGAGTAGCTCAGAGGTAGCCTGCATGAGGTCCTGGCTTCTCCTCCAGGGCCAAAGTAATAATATTTAGCATACAATTTATACTGGGACAAACCATGCTCTACTTACAGAGTAAGTCTAAATCAGTTAGACACTTAATTTTCCATAACACATGCTATGTTAGCTATTCTCATTTATATAATATACATAAATTTTAAATATTCATTTATGTTTTAATTATAGAACTGATGAGTAACTCTCATTATAAAAAAGGAAAACATAATAGAAATTAGAAAGCATAAAATTTACTTTGTATGCACTATGTACATAATATATACACCAAACTGTTTATCATAGATAAAACAATGGAATTGTTAGGCACTAATTTCTCCAAATTTTATATATAATTTTTAATTCAAAAGGATTCATCATATGTAGACTATATGTGCACATATGTGTATATACAGACATATTAATTTGTAATTTGATTTTCTTCATGATACATTTTAGACTACTCTCTGTGAAAGTACTAGCTGGAGTTTTGCTCTCTTCTTTTTGGTGGCTGAATGATGTTCTGTCGTATGACTGCACCGTGATCTGTCTGATCATTTTCCTGTACTGCTGAGGTTTTCTTTCACCGTTCGTGCTCTCTCCAACAGTACTGCAGCGAGCATATTTACGAGGCCTCTGTGTGTGTTCTTAGGACCTTCTCTACAGAAATCCCTAGCATGGAAATGCTATCTGGGCGAGCATGGAGACCTTTAAAGGATTTTTACACTGCATGCATTGCCGCGCTGCCTGCACAAAGGCCACACCAATTTAAACTCCCACTAGTGACGTGCAACAGCACATGTTTTCCCACTTGGAAGGAGGACAACAATGGCATCACCCTGCACTTTAATCTCTGTCAGTCTAAGAGATTTAATCTAAGGGTAAGGGTTTAACTCAGAGGCAAAAGCACCTGCCTGGCAAGCGTGAATAAGATCCCAGGTACAAAAAAAAAAAAAAAAAAAAACACCAGAAAAATAAGACATGTAATCTATGTCCAGTTGTAATGGTTTCCCTTCATCCTTTTAATTTTCTTTGATCAGTAGTGAGGTTAAAACCATTTTCTTATGTTCAGTGATCATTTATGTTTCTTATGAAATTATCTCCTGCTCACTGCCTTTTATTGGCATGTTTGTCTTTTCCTGCTTTTTTAAAAAGTTGATTTGCAAGTATTTTACATATTCATGTAACACTATGTAAAGTATTTAAGTATGTAATATATGTGTTGCCCCTATTTTCTCAACTACATCGATTTTTTTCCAGTCTTTTTTCTTGCTCTTCTTTAGACTGGATAATTTCTATTAATCTATCTTCAAAGCTGTTCATTCTTTGCTCTATCATCTGGTAAATCCATTCACTGAATTATTTAATTTCAGGTGTTCTTTTTTCAATCTAAAGTTTCTTTTTTATTAGTTTTAATGTTATTTTTAAAATTTTTATTACTACATATTTGTAGTACATAATGATTGTATTCATTGTGGGGAGTTTGTATGTGTTTACTACACATCTTAATTCTATTTCCAGTCCTTTCTTCTCATCTCCCTGCCCCCTCTACCTTCTCTTGATCCCTTTCCCTTTTACAAAAGGTCTATTTCACTATTTCACATTATCTATCTCTTATTTTGCTGTTTAGTTTATTTATACTTTGGGCTTCTCAAGTAAGAGAAGCTATGCACTATTTAAGCTTTTAAGCTGAGCATGGTGGGGCAGATCTGTAATTCCAGCACTCAGGAAGATTAGGCAGGAAGACCAATGCATTTCAAGGCCAGCCTCTGCTACAAAGTGAATTCAAGGCCAGGCTGAACTACACAGTGAAACCCTCTCCCAAAAAGACAAAAAAAAAAAAAAAAAGCTTTTTTGTCTGATTTATTCCACTTAACATTAAGGTCTTAGGTGCATGGACTGCTAATTACAAATTTCTATCTAGTTCTTTTGAAGTATTTTTTTATTCCTTTGCCAAGAATTCCTCTCTTTTCATTCATTTTGAACATATTTCCCTTTACTTTATCAAGCATAGTTACAGTTGCTGCCTTGAAGATCTTGACCAGTAATTCCAATATCTGAAGTTTCAAGGTTCATCTCTGTTAGTCATCCTTCCCCTGGAGAACGTGTCACATTTTTCTAGTTCTTTGTGTTATCCCAGGATGTGTCAGGAGTCTGTTTTGTTTTAGGAGATGGCTTCAGGTAGACTCACACTGCAAACTGCAGCAGCACCAACCTCAGTGCAGCTCTTTCATCTCCAGCTGGTCTACTTGTAGTCTGTCTCATCACACACACGTCTCAGGGTCAGCCAGAGGTTTGGGCAGAGTTTAGAGACATATTTGGGGCTCCTGTTCCTGGATGGTTTTCCCAGAAGACCCCCCTCACTCTTCAGTAATCCTGGTTGACCTGGGCTCCATTCCGGGCCCTCAGGTCAGAAAGATGCAGCTGTGCTCTGATTGCGCCCTATCCTGGGGCAAAGCCAAAAAGTGCAGCTCGCTCCCTGCTGGATGCTTCTCCAAGTTTTAACTCAAGTCCAAAATCTTCCTGCTCCATTCACTCTCAGCTACTTGCCTTTTCTGTGTTTCTTTCAGAGTTTATTGCTACATGTGAAGGGGTCTATTATGTACCAATTCGACCCCAACAGAGAAGCTGTGTGTCTCTTAGCCAGACCTGCCACTCCTGCTGCAACCGCTTCCATCTTTTGCCCCACCAAGTACAGAATTGCTGGCCAGGGAGACACGGAGCCAGAGCTGGGTGCTGCTGCCAACCTAGAATCATTCTACTTCTCAGAAAGGAAGTAGACAGTGGGCAAAGCTTTGGCTTTGGAGTTAGGTATATCTCGCTCCAGACTTTGACTGTCACCATTAGCCCCTTAATGTCTCTAAGCCTCAGTTTCCCCTTGGATGAAACATAGTCACCGTTTCACAGTCTCATGAGGATCTCCATGAGACAATGCTTTCCAGAGCTTAACACAATAGCTGGCTCAGGATTAACTCACGCCACAGGACCAAAGTGCTGCACTGTCCAGTCAGTCACTCCCTCGCTATGTGGCCATGTGAAAACTCTGCTGTCTCTGGTTCTGTCTGCAGGAATTTCCATGTCTGGAACGAAGCCTGGTTTGTGCGGCCTGACCTGGGCCCCTCATACAACGGATGGCAAGTGCTGGACGCCACTCCCCAGGAGAGGAGCCAAGGTAACCTCCCAGGGCTTGGTGCTAGCTTGGACCCAAACCCTAAACCTCTGTGCTCTTCACAGTTGGACAGCAGCATAAGGTGCAAACCCAGACCCTCCCCATCTCTGCCATAGGCTGCGAGGCTTAACTTTAAACTGTTCTCAAAATAGAGTTCCCTCTGGTTTGGTTTGGCTCCTGCTGCTGTTAACATGGGGCCTTCCTTGCACCCGCTCTGGTTGCTGTCGTACCGAGGCTTGTGTCAAGGGTCCCTGCCACACTCCCCAGCACGGCAGCAGCCGCCGCCCCTCCAGCCTGTTTCTGCCTAGTGGCTCCCCCTCAGCCACTGGGCTTAGGCCTGGGATTATGGCCCACAGTGGCTCCTCCCTTCCTGAGCGTGCGTCCCCCTTTTAGCTGGATGAGGTCTCAGGCTCTCAGGAAGCCTTTCCTCTCCCATTCTGCCCCTAGAGCATGTCTGGTCTGTCACCTTCACTTAGTTGTTTCATTCACACATACACACACACACACACACACACACACACACAGATTTATAAATATATATGTACACAGTTTTTAAAATTCCTGCAATTCTAAAAGGGCTTAATAATAAAACTTAAGCCCGACTTCACCCCATAACCCCAAGTCCCTCCACCTGAAGGAAGGTACATTATTGGACTTGCAACTGGAGGTCACCTTCAGACCCTTTCCAGCCCACTGTTTTTTAAACTTGCCATTGCAACCCATTAGGTGATTGTACAGTCAAGCAAATGGGTTGTGACCATTATTGTAAGAAATTAAAATAAAATAAAATGGAAAGGAAAGGAAAACAACAAATTATTGGGATGCATTGGACCTAATAAAACTAAGTATTGTCCTGTGAAACTTTTGTTTCAGTATTACATGTGTGCCAGGACAGCAAATGTATTTCTTTCTAGGGATTATGCCAAAAAAAGCCATTGTTTCAAGCATGTAAAAAATTATGTGTGTTTAAACAAAGACAGTTTATTTGTTTTGTTTTGTTTTGTTTGTTTGATTGGTTTGGTTTTGTTTTGTTTGGGGGGGGCGGTTAGTACTGGGATTGAACTCACAACCCCGAGCTTGCCAGACAGGTGCTTTACAACAATGAGCTAAACCCTAAACCCCTGGCCCCAGTTTATTTGTTTTGTAAACAAATAGAATAATATTCTTCTTTCTATCTGCTGTACCTTTCTTTCAGCTATCCATTTCCCGAGTGAAATCCCATCTATCTGTCTAGCTATCTATCTATCTTCTCTCTATCTCCGCTTCTATCTCTGTGCAAGCTGCCTGTGCTGAGTGCTAGGGGAGGAAGGTCTCAGACTTCAGGTCTCAGAAGAACAGGAGGTCCCACGGGCTGGGTATTCAGGGAAGTCTTCCAGGAACAGGAGGACAGTGGCCTCTGGGTAGAGAAAGGGAAGCTATTCTGAATATGGACAGCAAGATTCGGCTCTCTAGGAAACAGATTGGTGGCCGTGGGTCAGCTCAGATTAGGCAGCCTCAGGAGGTGGAGTGGAGCCAGTTGTAGGCAGACATTGAGCTGACCGTGAGTGCCATGCAGAAAGAGCAGCGGGAGGGTATCTGCCGAATGCTGCAGGACACAGCCTGGCCGGGATGGAGGCAGGGCTGACTGTGGTGGACAGCGCTCGGAGAAGCAGGCCACGAGCGGGCTTTTGTGCGTGGGTCTAGCCTTGGCATACATGCATCCAACATCTGCGTCTGCCACCAGGGGTATTCCAGTGTGGCCCAGCTTCGGTCATTGCAGTCCGAGAGGGAGACGTGGACCAGGATTTTGACATGCCCTTCGTCTTCGCGGAGGTCAACGCCGATCGCATCACCTGGATCTACAACTCTGCCAACAATAGCAAGAAGCAGAACTATGTAGACACGCAGTCCGTCGGCAAGTACATCAGCACCAAGGCGGTGGGCAGCCGCTCTCGCATGGATGTCACAGACAAGTACAAGTACCCCGAAGGTAGGAGGGGGGTCCTCACAGGCGCCCCACGGGGCTTACTGGGGGTGAGTGGGTATGAGGGTGGAAAGAAGAAAAGGCCTCATCTCCACCCCATCAGAGCCCCGGGTTCTCAGCTTGTTCTGCCCAAACAGGAGATTGGCTCCTTGGCGTCAAGCACCCAACTGCACTGCCTGGGTACAGAAAGATCAAGAGAGGCTGCCCTGCCAGCAGCAGTTTGCAGCAGGGGACAGACAGCTGCCAGCCCAGCTTACCTCAGTTGCAGAAAGGGGTGACAGCAGCATGACTGGACAATACACAATGAGATCTGGCCCCTAAGGGAGGTTCAGGGGCTTTAGGAGATATCTCCACATCAGGGCACTCTCCTAGCCACCAAGAAACAGGCAGAAAATACCATTTGAACAAAGAAATGGACAAAAAGAGCCAGAGATGAGGGCTTGTGCCACATTCTAGGGCTCCTAAGAAACCAGGTGAACTGTGATTATGTAGGAAGGCAAGTTTCCATGTTCTACCGGCACTGGTCCACCTTGGTCACCTTGCAGACCAGGGGCTATGAAGCTGCCTTTACTCTAATTACATCATTTATTTCTCAGAAGTTGTTCTGGGAACCAACCACACAGTGGTCCTCAGTGGTGACAAGTCCTTCATTTGAAGGTGAAATTCATTATTAGAAATAGCCCAGAGTTATTTGGCACTTGCTCTCACAGGACATGGTCACTCCTTAATGGGGTCAATAGTTCACTGTTTCCAAAATGCTTGGAATCATTGATTCATTTTCTCCTCAAAGTCAACTCCAAGGAGTCAAGAAAAATACTCTTGAAAATGTGCTCACATTACTCTCTATAAAGCTCCAAATCTTTAAGCAACTTCTGGTTGTTGGTTTTGGCCAGAATGTTCAGAAAAGGAAAGCTGAGTCCAAGAGATGGGGGTCTGACTCCAAGGCCAAGGGGCCAGTTCCACTGGGTCCTGGTAGTTATGAATCTTTTGAGGCACGACTCTTGGGTAATGAGATGGGCAGCCCCAGTTTGAGTCCTGCTGTCTCTGCCAGTTGCTTCCAGGGTTGAAGTCAGATGGACCTTGTCTTTATCTATAAGCAAGTGTTGAGCCTGTCAACCTAAAAAACTAATCACAATGAAAGTCTCAAAAATAACTATTTATTTGGAAGCAGCAGAACATTGCAGGGGGAACACATGTGCCCTAGTAAACTACAGGCATATTTACAGAGATGGAAGCAAGGAGACGGTCCTGAAGGGAAAATGGGGAGGATTGCATCAGACATTTTGAGCAGTACTCTTTGGCTACAGTGATTAACAGCCAGGGTAACATCAGTCCAAGGTTAAACAACTAGTTAGTAGGCAGATGTCCTTGTAAAAGTACTTTTTGGGTAAAGTTGCCTCTGTGCAAGTTTTTGGTTCTGGCTGTCTTTTGGAATACTTATTTTTAAGCAATACTGCATAAGTGCCCTTTGTTTTTAACCTCCTGGCTTTATTTATTTATTTTATTAAGGCCAACACAAGTGACTCCACTTTGGCTCTCACAACTTTCACACTCTTCACCCAAGTGCCTGCTCCAGGCTGGGCCCTGGGGATGCAGCAGAGAACACTGTGGGGGAGACAAGTGTAGGACAAGCATGTTCCACTACAAGTGTAAGGTGCAGGGGACAAATAACCAGCACAGAATGTGAACGCCCATCCAACCACTTAGAACCGTGCAGCCCTGAGCAGGTTTCTCGTGATCCCTGATCCCTCACTTCCTTGCTGTGAAACCTGACCAGCAATGCCTGTCTTCAGGTGGATTTCAATGCACAAATGCACACAAAGGGCCAAGCACAATGCCTGGCATATAGCAAGGACTTAATAAACAGCAGAGTGGTCTTTGTGCATTTGAACACCTACAGCATGCCTGGACTAATGACCTGCCAAGATCACTGTCTTCCAGTGAATACGCGAGCCTGTGAGTTTCCTTATCACTCTCACACACTGATCCTGCTTCTAGGGGGCTCTGGTCATCCTAGCCACACCTCCTGAGTGATGGCCAGGGGTGGGGATAGGGAGTGGTCCCCTGGCAATGCCTCAGTGCCTGCATGATAGCTGGAGAGGTCACCCTGTCAATGGTGCCCAGATCTTCTTACTTAATTATACCAGCTTGTCTCAGAAGGCCTCAGGGAAGAAAGCTCATAAAATGGGTTGCTAAGCATTTATGCAACAGCAACCTCACGGCTGAAAACAGCAGCAGGAAGTTTAGTCTTGAGTAAGCACAGCAGTTGACCTATATAGGCACCGAGGCTCTAAGCCTCATTGTGCAAACGCACTTCATCGAGGTCCTGAGTGCTGGAGTCTCAGATCCCTGCACAACCACCAGTCCTGGGCGTGGACTCACACCTCAGCCAAAGAATGGAGGGGCGCCTGGAGGAACCCTGCCCACCAGGAGCTCTCAGCTTGGGTAACCTGGCTGCCTTCTTGTAGAAGGGTGTGGGAAGGAACTTTATACTTGGGCTTCAGCCACCTGGGGACTGACCTCTCCCCTCCTTGCATTTGATCCCCGGCGTAACCTGCACCCATTGCTTCTCAAACCTGATAGACTTGGCGCCTGAAGTCTCAGCCAGGTGTCATCCATAACATATGGGGAAAGGGCTTACTGAACTGTGCTTATCGTTAAGTTGTCTGGAGCCTTGGAAAATTCACAAATTGCCTGGAGAAGCCAAGGGACTGTCCCCAAAGGCTTGCAGATGGTCCTTCCTCCAGGTTCTCCGGCGTTTGGCCCAAGCGCCTCCTCTGTCATGCAGCTCTGTCTTCAGGTCAAGGCCTCGCCTGAGCTACTTAGTCAGCTGCAGCAGAGACTTGCTATCAGTTGCTCAGCAGTCCGTGCCACGCAGGCCTTTTCAGGGACCATCAGCGGGGCTCTTTGTCAGCTCCGCACACCTCACCTTTGCACAATCTGCAACCTGAGTCCGAAAACCCACGCTTTCATTTAGTCCTTGCTGAATCTCTCGACAGTTCAAACCTGTCATAACTCGAAGCCACCCCAGCCAGGGGAGGCTTAGTCCCTGGCTAAGTCTCACAACGCCTCTAGACAAAGGCAGGGGAAGGCAAGGAAGTTTTCTAACAAAGTCAGCTTTGTTAGAAATGAATCCATCCTAAAATTTTACTGGCTCAGTTTCTGTCATTTGTTTTGAAATTATCTTTTTGTTCCTTAAGTCTCACAGAAGACCTGTCATCAAAAATTAAAGATAAAACAACAGTGAATCAGTCACTTGCTTGGCGCAGTCTTGGTGACCGTAAGGCTACTGGTAGTCCCGGGCTTCCTGGCGGGGCCCTGTCCTTTGCCCAAATTGCTGCCTCATCCCTGAGATGCTTCTTTCTTCCCTAACATACAGGTTCCAATGAGGAACGGCAAGTACAACAAAAGGCCTTAAGCAAACTTAAACCAAACAGATCGTTTGGCCCTACATCGGCGGCAGGGGCGGCAGGGGCGCACCGTTCTCCAGCAATGGACGAGCTACCTAGCATCTCCGCGAGGTTCAGGGTGAATGGCGTACTGGCAGTGGGCCAAGAAGTCAACCTGGTCCTGCTGCTCAAAAATCAGGCCAGTGATAAGATGACGGTGGAGGTGAACATGACGGCCTGGACCATCGTCTACAATGGCACACTTGTACACGAGGTGTGGAAGGACTCTGTCACAATATCCCTGGACCCTGAAGAAGGTAACCTGCGCCACAGTTGGTGGGTCCATGTGTGTGAGGTAGTTCATAGCCTGTTGGGGCTCAGGCAGATCACAGGCCAACCACTGACCAGGGTCAGAGCAGTGACAGCCTCAATGGGGAAGCCTTGGGTTTTATATTCTAAAAGTTGCTGTATCTGTGAATAGCACAAGTCATGGTGGCTCTGACCAAAATCCCTTTAAACCCCAGGAAATAAAGGAAGGAGGCTTTGCCATGGCAGCCCAAACTATCTCACTTGGCCTTCTCAAAGAGGGTGGGTTTCAGGATCCATGCTATGGAGGCAGAAATGAGGCTGCGAGAGGTTTGTACATTACCTCAGAGATTAGCTGTCACAGCTAGTCAGGAATGCCCAGGCCTCGGGTTTCCTGATGCTAAATCCAGCACCACCCCACATCTGCTGTTTGTGTTGTGTGCCACTCCCACCCCCTTCACCCCATCACAGACCGCTTTGGGTTTGGCCCTGGACAGGCCATGACGCCTGGCCCAGGGTCTCCCCACAGCTGCCAGGATGTGAGTGGAATTTCTTGACTCTTGACAACAGAGAAGGATTTTCTTGGCGTCCTGAGTGCTTGGGAGGAGCAGCAAGTCCTTGCCCCAGAGTAGCAAAGAAGGGAAGAGAAGGGGGTGGAACAGAGGATTAGAGGTGTGTCCACGTTGTGTGTCCACGTAGACAAAATCCTTCAAGCTGTTTTGAAGTTTGGATTTAAAAGCAGATTATCAAGGGTGGGGTAACTACTTACTTTACATAAATGAACAAATAGAAACTGTTTAATTACACAGCCCATTTTGAAAGAAGTCTGTCTGCCAGAGAAATTGAGATGTGTTACACCTGTCAGAAGGCAACATCCCCTAGCAGTCTGCCCTCTGGCAGGATTTTGGCAGAAATCTCAATATGAGAAGCAACTACTGGCTACAGTTTACTTTAGAAGCTGAAAAGAAGAGCTTTCTTCCCCTGGTGATCAAACCCAGGGCCTTGCACATGCAAGGCGAATATTCTACCGCTGAATATGGCCAGGTTCCTCCCCCACCCAAGCAAGAGTATTTCTGCAGGCCAAAAACAATCCATGTGAAGGAAATGATCTTGTTTGTTTATTTGTTTGTTTTTAAAAACCCTTTGCAACAAACAGCAGAGTGAAATGGAAAGCAGGGAGGAAGCAGGGGAAGTGGTCCTGGGGTCCTGACGCGGCCCTGTACTTTGCTGGGGGACCTGGATGTTTCTCCCTTCCTCTCTGAGCTTCAGGGATGAGCCGAGAAGGTCTAACCACCAGAGGCTGGACCAGCTGGGGCAAGGGTCCATCCTTTCCATGGCAAGTTCCTCCAGTAGTATAGGTAGAGGCAGCTTCCTCCTCCCAGTCTCACCCCCAGGCCACCCAACACAACCACCTGAGGAAGCCCAGGACCAGCAGAGGAAGGCCCAGGCTCTGTGGCCTGCGTTATCAGAAAATGAGGGGCCTTGAAGCCCAGAGAGGAGCTGGGCACGGGGAGAGAAGCTGAGGGAGGCAGTGCCACATGGGGGAACCCGCCAGCCAAAGGGCAGAGGACACAGTGGGCAGTGCGGTGGGTGCTTTAAGAGACAAGTGATAGGGCGCATTTTATTGCTAAGGTAGTGAGGAGCCATGGAAAGTTTTGGTCGTGACTTGAAATAAGGAAGACAAAATTTGGAAACGTGCTTTGCCTTACAGAGCTTTGTCTACTGGTGTGAGGGTGATTTGGAGGCAGCAGAGCCCTGAGGGGGGAAGTACTTGAACATGCTGTTGCAATAGGACCCCAGGGAAGATTCTAAACATTTATTTAGCCAATACCCTTGTTTCCCTTCCTAGTTATTACTGTGTGGTCATGGTGATTGTCAGTGGCACTACGCAATTTTTCCCGGACTGGGAGTTGCTGCTTACCACAGGCCCTGGAAGCCTATACTTTGAGGAGTCTCCCCAGCCAGCTTGAGTCTGGGCCTCTTCCTCCCCCAGACCCTGCTCTGGAGTCCACAGCAGGATCTGGCCCAAAGAGCACTCAGTCAAGCCCCCAGGCTGCAGGTGCTCCTGCCGGGTCCCCCTGGCTTTACATCAGCTCTGAGAAAAGAATGAGCAGTTCCTCACTCTCTGTACATCCCCTGGCTTCTCCTTACAGAAGTGCAACACCCCCTGAAGATCACTTATGCCCAGTATGAAAAGTATCTGAAAGCAGACAACATGATCCGGACCACAGCCATATGCAAGGTGTCTGAGGAGCCTGAGGTGGTGGTGGAGCGGGACATCATCCTGGACAACCCCACCTTGACCCTGGAGGTAAGGGTGCCAAGGGTGCCATCCCCAGCCAGCCCAGTTCCCAGAAACTCACTGGACCCTGTGACCCTGTGGGCCACAAAGGAAGGTTTTTCCTGCTGGGAGGGCAGAGGACTGGGCTCAGCTTGGACCCAGCTTCAACCAAGTGGATCTGCTCAAGCCAGAGCTCTTGCTCCCTGTCTGGGAGCCCATAACTGGGTTCATTTGCCCGGCAGCTTCTTTGGCTCCTATTCTAGCCCCACTGGGGATATCGCTGGGACCAGGCTGGGAGGAAGGACTCTGCAGCCTGTTCACCCCTTTGCTCAGCTGCTGAGCATTAGCGGTACTCTATGCCAGCACAGGTTGGGGTCTATCTAGAGATCATGTGGCCTCAGCCACTGTTCATGGAACCAATCAGAAGCAGGTATCACTCACCTGCACCTCCTCACTCTCTGGAACCCAGGGATGCAGAATTGTGGCCTCCTGGGAGCTTAATCCCAGGCCTTTTACACCTGAGTAAAACAAACCCAGAGAGATGGGAACAGCCTGGTACTGCCGGAGCCAGGGCTGGGCCTTGGCTGCAGAATCCCAGCTGTGCCCCTTCTAAATCACTTGGTGCAATATCATCAAGTGTTGAATCTAAGGGCTCCTCTTCCAGGCTCCCACCCACGTATGAAGGGGTTTATAGGTCTGCAGGAGGCCCCGGGTGCCGCTCTATCCCTTCCTCAGCAATGCGCGGGAGCACCCATGTGACTCCAAACCTGTCCTTCACCCTCCAGTGTCTGGGCCCTATCCACCAGCCCAGGGCCACCAGCTCAGGGCCAGGCAGTGCAGTCCTACGGGGAAAAGGGCTGGACAAGAGCAAGCAGGTGGTAGGCAGAGAAGATGGTGTCTCCCCTTCCCAAAAGGCCCAGGGGCCAGGCCTTCTCCATCTGCCGTGTCTACCACCTGCCCCCACTGGCTGTTCCTGTCCCATCACACTGCTGGCTTTCCAAATACACCACTGCTAGAGGAGCAGGGTAAGCACCGTAGCTACCAGGAGTCCTGATTCAGTGGCCAAGGGGACCCAGGGTGCCCACTCTGGCGTGGTGTCCTGTTCTCCCCTACCGCTGGCCTGCACTAATTAGTCTGGACTATGCTTCAGAATGGGGTGAGCCTACCCAGGACCTGGAGAGCCAGTATGGGGACAGCAGAGAGGGACAGTCACTCTGATCCTGGGCAGTGCAGCCAAATGGACCTAAGCTTGGATCTGCACCCCAGTATTTACCAGTGCTGACACTAAGCAAGCTTTTCAACTGTCAGCCGCTTCAACTGCCACATTTCCTGACACCCCAGGTAGGCCTGGCCCCATTAAACCTCCTGAGAACTTTCTGTCCTCTTCCTTCATGGCATTTTCCCAGCTAAGAATTGATTTGAATATATGCAATGCTTTGGTCCCTACCTGGCTGCACACATCTGGAGGGCAGCTGCTGCCCGTGTGCTCACCCCTGTCTCCCCTGCACTTGTACCTTAGTAGGTAGCCACAGTGCACCCCACAGGTCATGACTGCAACAGAGCCACTGGCTCTCTTAGAGGAGATTTATCATTGTCACCGCCTCCGTATCCCTTCATGGTCCACCATCTTCCACTTCACAAGGCCTTGCCAAGGGCATCCCCAAGAATGCAGTGGGCAGCTGAATGTCTATTCCAACACCTGAATCTAGACAATGGGTAGTGGCCAGTTCAGCTATGAAAATATTTTCTTTAAACATGACCAGCATTTAAATGAAGTTAATTTTTCCCCTGTTGTATTTCCTTATCTAATAATCTCAAACCTCTTTATCCCCTTATCTTTTATTTAACACTCTCCCCACATCTCTTGGCTTCCCTATCAAGGTACTTAATCTCTAAATATATCATAATACTTTTAGAAAGGAAATTAGAACACACACAGAGGAGAAAGGGGCTATTTTGAAATTTCATGTT
Organism: Hydrochoerus hydrochaeris; assembly: GCA_004027455.1. Taxonomy (NCBI): domain Eukaryota; kingdom Metazoa; phylum Chordata; class Mammalia; order Rodentia; family Hydrochaeridae; genus Hydrochoerus; species Hydrochoerus hydrochaeris. Next base: position 108,326 of record PVLA01005174.1, on the reverse strand, counting down.
TAACCTTTATAAAATGCATCTGGTCTCTCATCTTTCAGGCACATTCTCTTTTCTACTTAAGCCTCTGAAGAACTGAGACGTTCTTGTCTTGATTGAATTATTAAAGCTCACTCAAAGCAGGACACAGATTTTTAAACTCATGGAGGGGATCCAGGTGAACAGAAAACAAAAACTGAGTACAACCCTGTCGTCTCATCTGTCACCAACTGGCAGATAGCATTAAGAATCTTAGTCCATGGAACCCGAAGTAAAACCTGAACAGTGTTTTGAAGGGTGATGTCCTTCAAATCCATGACCTGTGATTTTCATCCTCTCCTTTGGGTACATTTTTGGATTCAGGTCAATAGAAGAGGGCAGTAAGCAGCAATAAAGAAGACAAACACATGCATGGAAGTCTCAAATACCAACACAAAAAACACAGCACTGTTTATATAGCTTTATTATATCCCAGTAGCATAACGTTGTTTGCTGTACAAATTATATTATGCACTTAAGTGAGTTCCATGGGAGAGATTATAGTACATTTCATGGTCTCTAAAACGCTTCGGTAATTCACAAATTATTGGTAGGTATGGCAGGGCCTTTTAAAAACAGTAAAGGCTTTGGAACCTGCTGGGTTCTGCTGTTTCCCAGTGTGTGAATTTCCCAAGTAACCAAATCGGTCTGAACTTTAGCTCTGTCACTGTAAAGCAGCTCCCATGGGGACTAGGGACAAGAAAAACAAAAACCAAACTAACAAAAATCAGCACCACCCCCCTCTCTGTGATCTCCCAAAGTAGAAAAGAAATCCACCAGCCATACCATTTCAATTTCTACTTTCTCAAAACTCTTTTCTTCCCTATCCACAACCTCATTTGGTCCCTTGGAGGAGAGGAGGGATAATTATCAGTCTTCGTGACTTGTGTCTGCCCAGAGTCATGGATGGTTTTCCCAGAAACACAACAGCTCTTGTCTTTTGTGGTGAATAAATCATTCTGCTTCCTTTTCTGACCTCGAGCCCTGGCTTCACCTTCTCTGACCCCTGCGTAGTCTGTCTCAGAGGCCTGCAGACCAGAACATGGAGACCACTGTGGTTTAGAAGCTTAGCAGGAAATCAATAGATTGGGGTGTCATCAAAGAAGAGGGCTGCATGGGGGTGGGAGGACCCAACACCTGTGACAAAAGTAGAAGGGACCGTGAGCCAGCTCAGTGGTCACCATCTTCAATGCCTGTGGAGGCTTCTCAGCAAGGGAGGCTCAGGAGCTAAGGGAAAAAACAGGAAGAATGAGCAAGGGGTTCAACAAATTAACGTTATTGAAGGCAGCATGAAAAACCCTCTGGCCCACTGAGGACCAGTGGTGGGACTGGGCTGTCCCAGAAAACAGGGATGAACTTCACTGGGGGCTCATGACCTTGGCAGGGACATTACTGCTCTGCCAGCCTCCATAAGCAGCCCTTTCACCCGCTTAGCCTAGGCCTCCGGTCCATAGCATGGGGACAATGGTTATGTCTTAGAACCCCCTTATGGGCGGTGGGAGGCCACCTGACACTTAGGAGAAGTATATAGAGGCCCCTCCCTTCCTGAGTCCTCAGAAACATCTTCCCCATCACCACACCGTGGGCCTGGCCCTCAACAGTGGCAACAGGGCCAAGAACTAGCACCCTGACTCTGTGGTCTCTCGCTCTCTGCTCTGCAGGTGATGGACCATGTCCAAGTGCGGAAGCCCGTGAACGTGCAGATGGTCTTTTCCAACCCCCTGGATGAGCCCGTGAGGGACTGCGTGCTGATGGTGGAGGGCAGCGGCCTTCTTCGGGGCAACCTCAAGATTGAGTGAGTCCCCAACCTGGGCATCCAATATGGGGATGGCAGGAGGGGGCAGGAGGACCTGCCTGGGGCTCCTAGGCAGGACAGACAGAGTTTCCACTGGTCTTGAGGTCTTCATTCTTTTGGGGGCCTTTTTTTTTTTTTTTTTTTTTTGGTACTGGGGATCGAACTCACAACCTAGCTCTTGCCAGGCAAATTCCTATGTTGCTAAGCTAAATCCCCAGCCCACTTTTGGGGGTCTTGGAACTCAAGAATATGCATTACATTTGGTTTGGGGGTTCACTAAACTTGAACTCCTGGGTAGTCCTGGTCTCAAGAACTAAGGGCTGACCCCTCAGGGCTTAGCATGTTTGGGAGACCATAATATAGTCTCCCTGCTGAAGGGTCACAGGCCTGGAGGGACCAGGTGACAAGAGGAGTTGAAGAAGTGGTCATCATGCTCACTGACCACCAGAGCAGGAGTGAGGCTGCAGAGGGCAGTGCAGCTGGAGCTCTGTGTAACTCACCATCCTGTTCCCTGCTCTTCCTCCTCAGGGTGCCAGCTCTGCGCCCCAAAGAACGGTCCCGGGTCCGTTTTGAGATCCTGCCCACCCGGAGTGGCACCAAGCAGCTGCTTGCTGACTTCTCCTGCAACAAGTTCCCAGCAATCAAGGCCATGCTGTCCATCGATGTGGACGAGTGAAGGGCCCCAGTGGCCCCCCCCGTACAAACTTGGGTACCACAGAGCAGGGAGGGTGTATCAGTGGAGTAAAACCGCTGCCCAAGCTGCCCAACCTGGGAAGCTCAAGGCTGCCAGACATGGACCTCCAGCACACACCCCACCTCCTCTCACCCCACCCCGCTCCGCCCCACCCCACCCCGAGTCTGGGGCCTGCGACTTGATCGTTTTTGCATTTTCCCTGGCCAGTGCTCCTAGAGGCCACCTGCTCTGTGAGCCCCACTGCCCCTTTCATCCCTTGAACCCATCAAAGCTTCAGGATGGAGCATCACCTGACCCAGGGACTCTCCAGATGGATATGGAGGAGAAACTGGTCTAGACTGTTTGCTGGTCCCCAGCCTACAGCTGGAACATTCCTGCTCCTCCCTCGGATCACATGAAGGGCAGAGAATGGTTAACCGCTACGCTCAAATAAATGTTAAAAAAGTGTGATCGCACGGTACCACCCTTCCAGACTAATGTTTTACTTAAGGTGGTGGAGGAGAGGGGCCGAGGTCATACTCCTGGAGAAGGGACAACCTTAGGGAGGCTTTGTCGCCTGTGTTCTGGTGTCCATAGAGAGTAGACATTGTTCTGCATGCCATCAAGTGCAAAATATAAGGACAACTTATAAGTCAATTTATGGAAAATTTGCTAATACAATGTCCAAAAATAAACAAGGTTGCATGGGGGAAGTACATCATGATAGGATCCAAGTACACTCTGTTGGTTGGACAAACTTTTTTAGGGACTTTCAAAAGTGTGAAAGAATGTGTTGGAGTGGGAGGATTTCCAAGTGTTTACCTGAACTCTTTGACAGAGCAGACTGCTGGTGGTGCCTGAAACCTCTGCCCAACACTGGGATTTCTCTAGCTCTATTAGTCCAATTTCCATTGCCCACAGAGCTGGCTGAGTCCCTTTCTATTAAGGAAGAGAGTACTTGGTCAAGGGGCCTGTGGCTTCAGCCTGAAGTAGCCTTTCTTGACTAAGCTGCTCTTTCTGTGATACACGATTTAACACTCTGGTAAAGTCACTACAACTGGTGCAAACTTGCACTTAAGTGGCTCCAAACATCCTGGAAACATGGTATCTCATGCTGAGTAGAGCTGAAATGGCTGAATTACTGTTGAGGGTGGTAGAAGAAGGAACTGAAAGGTTCAAGGAAGGGAAAAATCCAAGAGTAGAAATCTTATATGGGACAGGACATACACACACCCACACCCACACCCACCAGAGGATTATTATTTTTTTTTTTTTGTACCGGGGATCAAACTCATGACCTCAAGTTTGCCAAGCAGGCACTTACACTGCTGAGCTAAACCCCCAACCCCAGAGGATTACTTTCCATTGGAGGCTCCAGAAGCCACATCACTATTCATCAAGGTCAGAAATAAGCCCACAACAGAAGCATCAACATCACTAAAAAAAAAAAAAAAAATGCAACGGTGGCTTCCTCTACACTTAAAACAAAGTAGTAACAACCTTGTAGAAATAATGAGTATGAAAATCTAGTGCAACAACCAGGAAGGGGAAAATTGAAATATATTGGCATAAATTTCTTATATAACACATGAAGTGACAAAATACTACCTGAAAATAGACTGTGAAAAGTTACAGATAAAACTATGAAGCTAATGCAGTCACACAGGCATACATATACCCTGTCCTTTCTACCGCAGACATTCCCATCCCCTGTCCTCATTACTGAAGGCCTGTGCATCCCCTGTCCCCTCTTATAAAATCTAGTTATAATTAACAAGCCAAGAAAAGAGAGAATATGTAATAATAAAGATACTCAATTAGTAGGAAACTAGGCAGAAAAAGAAACAACAGGAGACAAAGAATGGATAAAAGGTAAAAACTAAATATAATATGGCAGATTTAAACCCAACACATTAGCTGGACATGACAACACATGCCTATGATTCTAGCACTTGGGATGCTGAAACAAGTTTGAGGCCAGCCTGAGCTATGTAGCAAGTTTGAGGCTACCATGGTGCTATGGCTTGTGTCTAGATGTCCCCCTAAAGCCTCATATGGTCATAGGTGGGGCTTTCAGAGGTGGCTGGAGCTAGAGTATGTGATGCCAGGATTAAGAGTATGTGATTACTAAATTAGTCCACTCATTGACTGGGGAATGTTCTGGGCGCCATGGCCTAAACAGAATGTAAAAGGGACCAGAAGAAGCTGTCACTACCCCTTGTCACTTCTGCCGTCAGCCTGCAATGAACTGTTTCTGCCCCCCTGCCATGCCACCCTGCCTTGGTGTTAGACAACTATGAACTGAAACCTCTACAATGAATCAAAATAAACCTTTACTCCTTTAACTTGGGTGTCAGGAATTTTGTCTCAGCAACAAGTAACTAAGACATGTGGGCTACATAAGAAAATGCTTCCTCTAAATTAATTAATTAATAATAAACAGTATATCAGTAGTCACACATTAAATGTAAATGACTTAAACACTACAGTTAAAAGGCTACTATTGTCAAACTGAATTTTAAAAGCAAGATCTAATAATATTCTGCTACAAAAAATGCATTTCAAATATAAAGTTAAATGGATTAAATGTAAAAGGATGGAAATTTATATAAAGCATTCAAATAGTAGGCAAAAGAAAGGTTCAGTGAATATAAAAAAAAAACAAAATAGATAACAATGGTTACCACAGAAAAAGAATAATATTTTCTAAGGACAAAGGTCCAATCCATTCAGAAGTATAAAAATTACAGTTTCAGTATTCTTTGATCACAATGAAATTAAATTAGAAGACAATAACATCAATGTATCTGGAAAGTGCCCAAATATTTGGAAACTAAAGAAAAGCCTTCTGAATGACCCATGGACCAAAAACAAAATTGAAATTTAAATGCTGTCAGTCAGGGTTTACTAGACAAGCAGATGTAACACAAGATATAGGAAAACATAAGAGATTACAAGATTGGCTTACAATGGATGTCTGCTCGCTGGAGGCTGCAGGGTCCCGCCCAAGGGCTGGAGCTTACTGCAGTGTCCAGTGCAAATCCTTATTAAGAGGTTGAAGAATCGACGATAAAGGCTTAAGAGTCCCAGATGGAAGCCGAACAGTCTGTTCCAGAAGCCAGGAGATGACGTTCAAGCTGAAGGCTAAGACTGGAGCTCCTCTGAAGCAGCAGTCGGTCCTCCTCATTTGCCTTGTTTTGTATGCAGGCTGTTCCCCTGGGGTGGGTGCAGCACTCACACCATCTGCTGCCCTCCTCTTGCACAGGATGAGGAGGTTATAAAGGAAGGACCCTGGCCCCCTGCTGAATCACTTCAACTTCTGACCTTCTCACATTGACACAGTGTACAGTATCCTGGAATGGTATCACCTGGTCCTCTATACCCCAAGTCAGAGCTACTGAATCCCTTGGTTAAGCTTGTAGACTTCTCAAGTTGACACAATGTAAAAACCAGAACAAATGCTTTAGAAAGTATTTTAACCTAAAACACAAAACATCAAAATGGGAAGGCTGCAGCTACAACTGCTTTAGTAATTCGAAGGAACTTCCTAGCACTCAGTCCCTATATAGATGGTCCTCAGTTCACAATGGTTTGACTTTTGATTTTCATGGTTTATCGTGGTGTGAAAACTAAAGATGTTTAGTAGAAGTCATACTTCGTGTGTGGACCTTTGATCTTTTCCTTAAAGTGTGATATATGCCGTGCAAATACTCTTTCAGAGCCCTGAGCAGCAACGGTAAAGTCAGCTACGTCAGTCACATGAGCACTGTGCTCTACTGTTGCTGGGCAACAATAGTAGACTAATCACATTAAATATTCAGCACGCGAACCGAATTAAATGCATTTTTAATTTATGTTTTTTTCAACTTGGGACAGGCTTATCAAGGACATAACCACATCCCGAGCTGAGGAGAATCTGTGTTAGAAAGACAGAAGGAAGGACGTGAACTCAGCTTCCTCCTCAGGGAGTCGGAGAAGAGGGAGTGGAATTTAACCCAAAATAGGCAGAGGAAAATAAACAACAGAGAGCACAAATCAATAAAATGAAAAATATGATAACCAAACAGTAAATTGGTGAAACTAAAAGTGAATTTTTGAAAGTTTGAATAGCATTGATAAATCTCTAACCAGACCGATCAGAGAAAAAAGATATAAATTACTAACGTCTCAGAAATAAGAATCCCCTAAAGTTATTTGAAGGATAATAAAGTAATACTATGAACAACATTATGCAAATGAAGTTGCATAAAGTAGATGAAGTAGGCAAATTCCTTAGAAGACACAAATATCAAAACTCACTCAGGAAGAAATTTACATACAGGCTACCCCTACAGCTACTAATAAATTGAATTTGGAGTAAAGACAAGCTGGACCCAACCCAAATGGCCAGCCACAGAACTGGTTGTTTTATCACTACATTTTCATGTGGCTTGTTATGCCATTTACTGCTATTATTTCCCACCTCCATGAAAACAGCTCAAATATCCCTTCTGTGGGTAACTTTTCCAACATCCCTCTGCCCGGCTGCATCCCAAGCACACATGGTCCCTCCTCTCCCTATGCTTCCCTTCACTGTACACTGTCTTTTCAGACCATTTCACTTAATTTCATCAGGCAGCCACCTATTCTCTCCTCTCCTAGACTACGTGCACGTCCTGAGCAAGGATCCTTTTCTTCCGTACCCATACTCCCTCCACATTTGCGTAGTGTTCGGTATAGATTAAGCACCCACATATATTCATAGAGTCAAAGATGTAAATGAGACTGTAGATGAATGAACAAATGACTGAAGTGAAAGGCTGGAGTGACTAAAAATTGTCGTATTTAATATTCACCGAAAGTGTACACTCTGCCAGTCATGTTCTAAATATTTTATAGTATTTATTTAATCCAATGATCTTTTCATGAAAGCACTACCACTTTTCCCATTTTACAAAAGAAGGAGCTGAGACTCAGTTACTGAGGTCCCAGGTTACTGGGGTTGGCATAAGTCAGAGCTGGGATCATATTCAGGTGGACTGGCGCTAGTGCATAATCTCTATGCCGTGCAGTACTACCCACGCAAATGTAAGAAAGGTATGCAGTGATAAATGCCATCAAAAGTTTCCAAAGAGACAGAGAGGTAAAGGATGCAAACACTCAAGTAAGTGTGTCTCTGCTGTGGCGCCTAGCCCTGTGGAAGTATATTCCTGGATCCCTCCTCCACCTCCTTTCCTGCAACTGCCATGATGCTGGCTCTCTCATTCCTGTCTGGGGAAGTGTCACTGGCAGGGAATCCTCTTCTCAGAATCAGTCTTTTCGCCCTTCCACTTCTAGCTCTAGGCCAGTCACCCTCCCAACCTTGGTCACAATTGCTTTGGAACAACAGTCTCAGGCAACTGGATTGCACCTGGATCCTGCCCAGTGCCAGAATCTCCTCTGCCTTTATGTCATTTCTCACAGGTGAACATTACTACACCTGTACTACCAGGAAACAGAGTTACGGTCATTCTTGTACGTCTTACTCCATAGGTAAAGCCTTCCTTTACCTCCATTAGCACTCCCAGTGCTTTTATTATAATCATTTGTCTGTCAATGGTTGCCAACCTACAGAGTGGAGATATAAATAAATGTACATTAAAATGATTTAATTATGTTGTTATAACACATATGTCAATCAGCTTTTGTTTAATGAAATACCTGAGATAATCAACTCATAAAAATTTATTTAGGCCCACAGTTTAGAAGTTTAGGTCCATTATGAGTTGGCCCCATTTCCTTTGAGCATGAGGGAAGGCAACTCATCATGGCAGGAGAACAAGATAGAGGAAAATTCCTCATCTCATGGCCAGGATACAGAAAAGGGAGCCAGGAAGAAGGCCAGGGTCACACTACTGCCTTCAGGGGTGCATCTCTCAAAACCTAAATGTCTCCCACTAGGCCCCACCTCTTAAAGTCTGGACCAGCTCCCAGGAATGCTACAAGTTGAAGTCTAAGCCTTTAACACATGAACCTTTGAGAGATACTTAGGACCCAAATTACAGCAGTGCAACACTTTAATGATGCTACATATGTTCAATGCATTGCCTCTCCTCAAGGCATAACGTGTGCTGTGCAAAAACTGCAATGAAACTGGAGTGTTAACACAGAAATTCTGTCAACTCTGCACACCCCTTGGGTGATGTTTCTCTGGTTTTCATGAATAGACCTGCATCTTTAACATACCTAAGAAGACATGCCTAAGAAGGAGATTCAATCTGGAACAAAATAAAATATTCTTTATTTCTTAAACTAATATTACTCTTACTTTACTGTTTATATTACTTTTTATTACTCAAAATCTAAGTATTCTCTGTAGTAAGTTAGCTTTCTACTAAAATTTGAATATATGCAGACACATTAAAATATTTTCACAGCATAAAAATTCATCAAATATATAAGCTTACAAGCAAGTTTAAAAATAGAGGTCTTTCCTTTCCAAGGGTTTTCTGCTAGAAGCCACACTGACAGCCAGTTGGGAGCATACCCTTCCCAATATTTCCGACCTCCTAGGGATGGGTGAGAATGCACACCTCCCACTGGTTCACGGGGGAATTGCAGGCATTTATAAAGTTAGCCTGATGGCCAATGCTTTAGCCTTTTTGCCTAGTTATAAAATCCTGTAGCGGTTCACAGAAAGATCTCAACTTTTTTCTTTTGACAGTGGCAATCTAATTCACTTTATCCTGCAACACATGACCTCCTAAAGTCACCAGGCCATTAAATTCCATGGCCAACATTTCACTGAATCACAAATGATTAATGGATTCCTACTGTGATCAGTGGTGGGGACTCAGCAGCGATGATTTGTACTCTCTGGCTGCTTGCAGTAGGTGGGAGAAGGGGGAGAAGATAGACAATACAGTGAATGATCAGATAAATACAAAATACAAAGCCAGGCAATGATTAGTGTGCTGATGACTGACAGAGCGGAGATGTGTGTGGGGAGGAGCTGGGCAGGGCAGCCCCTCTGCCAGGTGATATTTGAGTGGAGACCCAACAGGAACAATGAAGGGGCCACATGTGAATGTAAAGGAGCGAGTTCAGGCACAGGGGCAATACGCTGAGGTGCCATGAACTTTGTGTGTATGTGGAACAGAAAGGAAGTGATGGTCCTGGAGTGGCAAAGGGAGGTGAAGACACAGAGGCGGTGGGAAGGACATTATAGATGGCTGTGAGGACCTTGGCTTCTATTCCAAATGAGGTGGGGAACTCAGAAGAGTTTTGAGTAGAGAAATGACTGCTGCAGGAAATCCACGGATAAGGTGACCGTCGCCATCCAGAATGCATGAACTACCAGTGGACTGAGAAGCCCAAGAGATAGGCTGAGTGACTGGGTGTGGGACGAGAAGGAACAGGCACTCAGCTGACACCCACACCTTCTAGCCTGAGCAGCTCAGCGATTCCAGGGCTCAGGAGAGCTGCTCTGCTGTGCAGGAGGCTCCTTTCCTTCTGCCTTCCATCGGCCTCTTCTGTGTCTGCCTCCCTCACTGCGGTGCTGAGATCCTGGTTTGCACCCAGAGAGCCAAAGCTGCACCTTCTTTGCTGCCTGGCTCAGAGCTCCACATGAGAGGAGGAGAAGTTTCCAGAGCAAAAGACTTGAGCTTCTGCTAGGACTAGGCATCAGGGAGGACTGCTCGTAGCTGGCCTAGTGGCTCAAGTTCAGGCAGAGGGCCCTGGACCCTGCCCAGAGAAGTGAGGAGGGAAAACATGCTGATGGATCTGACCAGTCAGAGGCTGAAAGCGGGGAGTGCTGGCACTGGGAAAAGTTCTACCCAGGGTTTATTTCAATCTGATCAGGTGGAGCTGGGGAGGGGCTCGATATCAGATTACATTTTCCAAAAGTCGTCACAGTAATATTTCTAACTCATATCCTCTTCTAGATATGGACTCCAGATTCATCCTCTGATCTGCATTGCCCTTTAGGATTGCCTGGACTACTGGAAATCAGTGGAAAGGCTGCAGTGTGGCACTGAGTGACCCTCAGCCCTTGTGTCTGAGGCCCCAGACATTGGGAAACAGAGACAGGGCTCCCCATAAGCCTCACCCACAGGCAGAAGTGAAGCTTCTTCACCACTAAGTTAAGGATAGCTGGTCACGTGACTACAGGGACTGGAATAAGCCCAGCACATTGCAGCCTGTGGATAACACCCCAGGGTCATAAACATCTCCCCTGTTATTTCCAGGGCTATCAGTGCCTAGCAAATAGGCACTGTGCATAGGCATAGAGCCAAATATAGTCTTTATTCTAAATACTGTTTTTTTTATTGTTTCCTGTTATGCTTGGGTGAGACCTATTTGCTGAGGATTCAGGCATCCTCCCCACCTGGGGCAGAGACAACACTGGTGACTGTTTGATAACAGACAATGAGGGGCCCATTCATCCTGCAGGAGCAGAACTGGAGGCTCCATGTGACTCCAGAGAAGAAATATGACCTGCAATAAGAGGTTTACCTGCCTGTCCCAAGTCAGCCCCACCACAAACAAGATTCTTTAAACATCCATTCATTCATCCTTCCAGTCATCCATCCAGTCAAATGCAGCCACTCTGAACACCATCAGGTACAAGGCTCTGCACACAAGAACACAGTAGTCCATGGCCTCATGGAGTTTGTACCCCGATGGGGAGCCAGAGAGAGTAAACAATCAATTAAACAAAAGGCAAGCATATTGGAAAAGTATAATGCAAGAAAGACCAGATTTATCCTAGGAAAAACAGGCAGTCCTGTCCTCTGGCCAGGCGAGATCTGTCTGCGATATTCTGTTTCAGCTATGAGCTGAAAGAACCAAGCAAGGTAGACATCCAGAAGATGTGCAAACTGACTCTGGATGAATGGAGAGGAAAAAATATTCAAAGGACTCAAGGAACTGATAGACTAGCTGACAAAATTAGAGAAACAGGATTAGAAAATGGGCAAGAACAAAAGGTACCCATGTAGCCAGAACCTCAGTCTGAAATGTGTCACAAAACCCATCATGGGATGACCTCATTAGCTTAACTAAAAATAACATGATATGAGAATCCATTTGGCCACAAAAACTATGATCATTGTCCTTTACAGTATACTCTTTTCTTCTTCTTGCCACATCCGCCAATTAAAAGTTTCAGATGAGAATATCTGCTGGATTGAGCCTGCCATGTAAATATTCTCTTGCTTCAACAAAGCCTGGGAGAGTAATAATTTGAACAAGATGGCTGGATCTGCAGTAGCTATTTTGTGCTAATGAAGCAACATGGATAAACAATAGCAGCAGTCAAGAACCCTGGAACTGAGATGTTGAAAGAACTGCGTCCTTCCTGGCACTGCTGAGCTGCTACACCAGGATTAGAGTGTCTAATTCTGGACATTTTATTAAATAAAAAAGAAAAGACTAAAAGAATAAATAAATAAATAAATAAATAAATAAAAAAAAGAAGGGAATTTAGGATTTTAAGCCACTGTTGTCAAAGAGACCATTACATGAGGAGAATGCATTTTAACCATTATAGAGGGGGGAAAACCTATTCTCAAGGAATTTTATCTCAAGTCACTACGAGAATGAGTGGGAGGCTGAGCGCTAAGATTTCTCAAACTTTCACGTGAATCAGGATCAATTCAGGATGCTTATTAAAATACGGATCCTCATAATCCACCCCCGAATGTACTGGCTCACAGGAAGATTCTTTGGCACCAGGGCATCTGATGCAGGTGTCCACTGGGCAGCCTCCATAATTCTACCAACAGAGGCCCTGGCTAAGTGAACCGTGGGACAGACAGACCTGACCTGCTGCTCTTCCTTAGTTCTCTGGGTCTCAGCTTCTTATCTGCAAATGAGATGCAACCAGCGACGTCCAGCAGCTAACAGTCCCCGGGCACAGTAACAGGATTCACAGTAACATTTGCCACACCAGCCTGCCTGGCATGCTGGCTCTGCCTCTTAATTGAAGTATGATTTTTTTACACACTTTGTGCCTCAGTTTCCTCATTTGTATAATGAAGATAATAATGGTGCCCCCCCCTCACAGAATTGTAAGAATGAGCGAGTTTTTGTTTTCACTTATTTTTAGTTATTTTGCCACTAGCAATCAAACCTCGTGCTTCCCAGGCAGGTGCTGTGCCGCTGAGCTACATCCCCAGTCCTTTGTTTTTGTTTATGAGGCAGGGTCTGCTGTGGCCTTGAATTCACTGCCTAGGTCAGGCTGAACTAGAACTCACAGGGATCCTCTTACCTCAGCTTCCTGAATGCTGGAATGACAGGCCTGTGCCACAACACTGGGCTTGCTGAGCAGTTCACAATATTATGCATTTAGGATAGGGTCTGGCAGAGAGCAAAGGTCAGTTTTAGTCATTACCACCAGGGGCAGGCATTCACTGGACAAAGCATCGATCTAATCAGCATGGTTCCCCACCCCCAGCCCCACAGCCCTAGCATTTGAGAGAACCAGGGTTCTCTCAAATTCACTCCACCTGGAGGTAATGAGAAAAACAGAAGACAGGAGATTTGAGTTCCTCTTCGGTCTAGCCGGGACTGAAGCTCTTCCCAGGGCTGTGTGGGTTTGCCTGGAGCATAGCAGAGCCCTTCTTCTCTGGAGAGTCACAGGGACAGACACAAACAGCTGTGGCGAATCTTAGGACCCAAGAAGGTCTAGGACTGTAGACAACCTGCTGCAATCTTAACGGTAACCAGCAGAGGGAGACCTAGACGAGACCGGCCTGCAGAGACTGCATAATAAGCCCCTGCAAAACTTGTTGAAAATGCATGTCCTGATTCACCGCAGGAGAGGTAACTGGGCCTCCTGTGTATCAGGCATTCCAAATTCCCTGGCCAGCACTCTCCCTGTCTCTGGCTCTAGCACCTAGCAACCTCTCCCCTTGCGCCTGTCCTTTGGGCTCTTGTTATCTGTTCAAGATGTCATCCTTCCAATGCCCAGAACTCAGCTTAGCATTTGCAAATGCGCAACAGGAAGTGCAGTGCCCTAGCACCCTGCCTGATGCTCCTATCCACAAGGTGGATAAATCCTTCCACCTTTCTCACCCAACTGCGCGGTCCTGACAAGTGGCATACAATAGTTTCTTGTGTGGCATCAGCTGCGCTTTGCAATGGTTACCTCAGTATCACACCATCATCTGTTTCTCCCTGTGGTAAAACCTTCTTTGGTATGGTATCCACATGTCTTGGCCTCGGGCTCTGCTTTCTCAGCAAACAGAGGAGGGAAAAATGAAACAAAATTAGTCACGGTTGATGCCTGTTGAACCTGGTTTGACGGGTACATGGGACTTCATTATTTTGTTCTCTCTACTTTGATACATGCTAGAAATTTTCCATAATAAAAAATGCATGTATACTTTAAAATGCATGTTCTGGAAATGAGAACACTGGAGAGAAGACCTCCATAAAGCAAGGAAAACACTGAGAAAAATTGTCAAATTTTACTTTTACAGAACTCTTGAAAGTACCACATTTACAGCCACCTGAGGAACATTTCATTCAAGAAATGTGCTGAGTCTCAGTAACAGCACTAGGATTTGTAGCTCCATGACTTGACTGTTTCCCTCCTCTCTGCCTTTCTCTGAGGTAGACTTAAGACACAAAAGTCAATATCTCTATCTACAAAAAGAGAGGGAAGAGCAGATCTGGAGCTCCATGAAAGGGTTCATCACAGAGCATTGTTGCCTTGGTCTCCTGAAGAAGCTCCATTCAGAGGCTGCTGCTGGTATCTGACCTGACCTGGAGCCTGCTCTGCAGCAGGAAAAGTCCTAACCTCAGGGCTATTGTCAAATCAATCAGCGACGAATGTTTAACCTCCACAACTGCCTGAAGCAGTGATACCAGTCAGGTCAAACAGCACAGAAAACTTAAGATCCCAGGAGTACACACTGAAAAGGTCTGACATATTGCTGAGGGTCCTGTGTCATATGCATGATTAAGAAAGACTAAGGAGATCCCAAATATTTTATACATGACTGGACCTGAAGCCCCAAGCAAGCAGGACACAAAGGCTAAAGCAGGGTTGTAAAACTGTCAGAGTGATGCAGGCTTGCCTCAATGTACACACACAGTGTCTCTTGGCAAAGGGTGAAAAAATTTACTGGTTAATGAATTTAAGGAAATGTCTGGCTGATCATTAGCTGAATGCCAAGCCAACTGAGCAGAGACAATAAAACAACACAGAAAAAAAAATGGTGGAAATCAGATTTTTCCAAACTGACATATTATCTACATGTTTTCAACAAAAATTATGAGACACACATGAAAAAGGAAAATATGTCCCACACTGGGAAACAAAGCTTTCATAAAAACTGGTCACAAAGTAGACCAGATATAGGACCTATCAAACAAGGACTTAAATAAGGTATTATGCGTTCAAAGAACCAAGGCAAAGGGTGTCTAAATAATTAAAGTATGAGGATAATGTATAACTAAATGGAGAGTATCAACAAAGACACAGCTTACAAATGCAAATTCTGGAGTTGAAACTTATGATGATGCTTCATAAATACAAGTAGGATAAAAATTTGACTACAGAGGCCAAACAGATTTCAGATGCCAGAAGAAAGAAATGATGACCTTCAAAATAGGTCAGTCAGGGTCTGGGGTTTACCTCAGCAAGAGCCTGCCTGGCAAGTGCAAGGTCGTGAGTTCAATCCCTGATACAAAAAAAAAGAAAAAAATCCATCAATATCTCCTTGAGGAACAAAAAAGAATAAAGAAAAATTAACTTGTGAGACACCATCAAGCATACCCACATATACACAGAGAAATTCAAAAGGAGATAAGTCAAAGAAATAAATGGAAATATGGTTGAGAAATATGGATGAAAATTTCCAAATTTAATGAAAAATATTAACCTGAAAAAAATCAGTAATCTAAAATTTAAGAAATCAATAAACTCCAAGTAGGATAAACTCAGTAAGACTAAAATCTTTCTCATCAGAAACCATGGAGCTCAGGAGTTAGTGGGGTGGCATATTTAAAATGTTTAAACAAAAAGACTAAAAATTCTATCACCATCAAAACTATCCTTCAAAACTGAAGGAAAATTAAGACACTCCCAAATAAATAAAAGCAGAATCAGGGTTAGCCAACCTGCTCTATGAGAACTACAAAGAAGAGATCTTCATGCTGAAATGATAGTACACTAGACCATGACACGAATCCCCATGAAGAAACAAAGACCCTGGAAAGTTAACTACACAGGTAAAAATTGCTTTTTATAACTTTTTTTTCTGTTTGATTCTTCAACACTTACAAAGAAGCTGGAGTAATTCAAGTGGCATGGTGCTGACATTAAAGACAGATATATGAATCCATGGCATAGAATAGAGAGCTCAAAAACAAATATTAGATAATATGTGAACACATATTTGGGCAAATGATTTTTGTCAAGGATGCCCAAACCATTCAGTGAGGAAAAGCAAAATCCTGGGGAAATTGTATATTCACATGAAAAAATAAAATAAAGTTGGATCTTAACTAATATCATATATAAAGATAAGCTAAAAATAGAACAAGGGCTTAAATATAAGAGTTAAAAACTATAAAATTCTTAAAAGAAAACATGGGGGAGCTTCATGACATTGGATTTGGCAATATCTGGCTATGACACCCTTCAAACTCACAAGCTACAAAGGAAAAAAACAGACAAAACTGAACTTTGTCAAAATTAAAAACTTTTGTGACATGAACAAGAGTCTAAAGGCAACCTACAGAATGGGAAAAATTATCTGCAAATCACATATCTGACCAGGAATTCACATCCAGATTATATATAAAATCCTTAAAAAGCAATTTCAAACTATAAAACATACACAGGATTTGGAATACATTTCTCCAAAGAAGATACACAATAGCCAATAAGCACATGAAAAGATGCTCACTATTACTAATCACTAAGGATATACAAAATCAAACATTATATGATGCTACTTCACACTCATTAAGGTGATTGCTATTCCAGAAAATAGCACTGATCAGAATGTGGAGAAATGGAAATCCTTACGCTGGTGGGAATGCAAAATCCTGTGTTAGTGGGAATGTAAGATAGTAGAGTTTTATCGAAAACAGGATGAAACTTCCACAAAAATTTAGGGGTGGAATTGCCATACGATCCAACAGTTCCACGTCTGTGTATATACCCAATGGGCTGAAAGTAGGTCTCTAAGAAATATGCCCGTATTCGTTTCTGCATTATCAAAAATAAACAAAAGATGGAAGCAACTCAAATGTCTATTGGTGGATGAATGGATAAATACACACACTGAACATTATTCAGTCTTGAAAAGGAAAGAAATTCTGACACACACCACAACATGAGCGAAATTTGAAGACATCATACTAAGTGAAATAAGTCAGTCACAAAAGGACAAATACGATTCCACTCATGTGAGGAAGTCAGATTTATAGGAGTACAGTTGTGGTGGCAGGAGACTCGTGAGAAGGCAGTGAAGAGCTATTGCTGCAATCATGCAGAGTTTCGTTTTACAAGATGAAAAGCATCCTGGAGATGGATGTTGGTGATTGTAGCACCACAGTTCGAATGTACCCAACACTCTGAACTGTGCTTATAAACCACTAAGATAGTAAATTTTATGTTACATACATCAACTCTATGGGAAAAACAACAGCGTAAGTGATGTTAGCTCACAATACATAAAGATACACTTTACAACAATAATTATGCAGTGAGGAGCAAGGGGCTAAACTGCATTGGAGGAAAGTCTGGATGCAACTGATGCTAAGTTAGTATTAATCCTAACTAGATAGTTTTTAAGCAACTTCTAAGAAAATAACTTTAAAATAGTAGCAAGGGAAATACAAGGAAATAAAAATTGGACACAAGAACATTTCTTACACATAAGAAGTCAGAGGCAGATGAGTAGAGGAACTGACACTAGTCAGAAAATAAGCAGAAAAATGACAAGATGCAAATCCACTTCACCAGTAATTACATTAAATGTCAATAGCAAATCAAGGAGGGTCCTCTCTGGGCCACTTGTTCCTTTAGCAGAGACCCAGTATGAGTTGCTGGAATGTCAGGAATTGCCAGGGAATCCGGATGTGTGTTCGAGTAGGATTGAAATCAGACTGTAAAGACAAGTGTTTTTCAAGTGACCCCAGCTGCAAAACGCTTTCTTCAAATCAAACAAGTAATGGGATCTTAATGCATATAAAGTAATCAGAGAACTTCCGTGATTTGGTGAGGGTGGGGGCCAGGAGCTGAGCTCACTCCACTCTTGTCTTATAACCAGGACCATCTTCCTATCAGCACAGCTAGGATGGAGAGTCTCACGAACCCCGCAGGGCTCCATACGCCTGCATGCCAGGGCGTCTCTCTGCTCTGCATTCACTGGAGCCTCAGAAGGTGGGGGGTGGGAGGTTAACACCTCTGGAGGGGATCCCCAGATGCTGGACACTGGTGTCAGCCCTGCCACTGAGACCAGTGAGAAGCACCTGCCTCTCTGCTTTCTTCTGTGACCTTGGGAGTGGTCATGGTCCACTTCGACCCCCACCCCATCCCTGAGAATGGACAGGAACCGCTTGTCTCAGGGTCACCCCTCCAGCCCGCAGCTTACTTCATGACAACTCTCCTAGCCACTCTTACAGGAGATGTGGCTTGGCTGTCAGCAGGACACCCTGGCCCTCTCCTGCCCCTCAAGACACTGCTGCAGCCTCTGAAAAAATTGCCCAGAAACTGCTCTAACGTGGCAGAGATCACAGATGGATCCAAGCCCACCGTTAATATCCCCAGCCTCTCTGAGCCCCGGTAAACTGTGATTAACACAGCCAGCTCTCCTGCAGGTTCCTCGCCCTCCCATTTTTGCAGAAACATGCTGTCAATCAAGCAGCCTCATCTCTGGATGTTCCAGATGTTCTGCTGAACTGCCTCGTGACAGTTGCGACTGACCTGGTGACTGCACTGCTCCAGGAGATGTCTACCCTGAGGTCAACTGGCTTGACTGAACTAAGAAGTAGAACTGAATTTGTAACAAGTAGCAGGCTCAAATCAGAAGACTTGAGTTTAGACCAATTTGAAGCAATTTGCAGGCTCAAATTTAGGTCAATCACAGACATGAATTCAGAGCAATCACCAGGTTTGAATTTGGACCAATCACAGCCCTGCTGCTGCTGTATGAGCAACTCTCTTCTAACACTGTTGATCTACCAAGCTCTCTCTTGTGTACCTGTCCTCTTGGCCACAGCACAGATCTTGTTCAAATAAAAACTTGCTTTGGAGGTCCTGTAAATCTACTTCTGCTCTATTTTCTCTCATACTATGGGCTCTGCTTGAGATTCTGATGCTGAGTAGTGTAGGTAGAAAGGTCTCTTTGAAAAGTGCTATACCCCGGGTGTGGTGGCTCACACCTGTAATCCCAGCACTCAAAAGGCTGAGGCAGGAGGATTGTTGCAAATTGGAGACCAGCCTGGGCTACAAAGTGAGCTCAAGGCCAGTGCTTCAAACCCTGAGGGCTGTCAGCCCTGCAGAACTTCAGATCCCAACAGCCCAAACAAATCAGTGATGGAAGTCCAGCAACAGGCAGAGTCCAGCAACTGGCAGAGTTGACCAGCAGCGAATGGCATTAAAATGGACTTGACCAGTGGCATCAGGGCCCATAGTTATAATGCTGAGAGCTGAGAGCCATTGGCACTCACATCCTAGAGCCGTGAGCAGACCTGAGTTCTGCTGTTCACGATTTCTATCTGAATCTCACTTGCGGACACCATCTTTTGAAGAGATTGTCCTAAGGCATGCATACACCATACATGCTTCAGAGAGCCCCTGGTAGGATCAAATCGCAATTGTTCACAATAATCCACTCTTTAACACACACTTGATTGACATTCTTCCCTTTCCTGTGACTCTGAATGCTCCTCACTACAGCTTCCTTGAATCAACTTCCCAATCAATTATATCCACCATGACTTTCTGAAGTTTTCCTTTCAGAGAAGATCAGCTAAGACCTAGAACATGCCTTGCAAGACACCTGACACCACTCCTGCATAGAATATGGGTAACAACCACTCCCCTGAACTTCCTTCACTCAGGCTTCTCAATGACCTTAGGCTTTCTTTCCCTCATCCTCCAAGAAGCCATCTGGACTCAGGAAAAAAATAACTAGATGGAAATAGCAATACCACTGACTTTATGCAATTATAGAATTCTTTGGGTAACATCACAAGCTGAAAAGGTCCTGGTGACTGCATGCAGGAGGTGACGGTGGCAGGAGTCTGAGAGGCCCAGGTGGGTTATAGAATGAAAGTGAGGCTGTCAGAGCTGGGTGCAGCTTGGCTTTGGGCCATACATTTCTGGTGCCTGAGGATGTCCTGGTAGTTTCCAACAGACATTGGTCATTGGTTTCTGACACTCAGGAGACAGGTTTAAAAGCTATCAAATTGTAACTGATATTCAAAGACATGGCATGGACAAGATCATCCATGGTAAATGTCTAGAGCAGAAAAGGAATTTAAGAACCACTGTTTTACAGCCTCACCTTAATGGCTTCTGAAGGTTTTAGTGGCAGTAGAATGAAAGAATTGTTATTTTAATTTTAGAAAATGTGAGCTTGTTGTTTTAAACATATTTGTCTGTAGTAGTTAAAAAGCAGAGAAGAGATGAAAGACACGATCATGGGGATGCTCTGTGTTGTATTCTACTGGACGCTTCTCCTGACATACTTTCAGCAAGGGGATCAACTCCCTAAGACGTGGCCCAGCCCCGTGAGCTGCTTTGTTGCATCTTCTTGATGTTAATTAGGCCAGGTCTGTCCAGCACTACAGATGTCACACGTCAAAAGGTTTGTGAGGGAGGCAAGTAGTGTTTATTTGTTCTATGTAGTCACCACCTACCTCTGCCAAATCCCTCTGGGCTGTTTCGGAGGGCAGTGCCCAAGATAGGCACCAGCCTGCCTTCCTACTGAAGAGTCCCATCCATGTGATTCAGGATGAGATGGCAGCTCCACCAAAGGCTCTGTCTACCCCAAATTCCCAAAGCTTGGGGAAGAGACCTCAGGTGTGGTCCTAGCTGGGGCCAGAGTGCAAAAAAGGGGAGGTCAAGGGCACAGACAACTCGTGGGTGCAGTCCTTGGCCAAAACTCTCTTTTTGTAAGCCTCAGTTTCCTTATCTGTGAAATGGAAATGATTACACAAGCTTTTCAACCTCTTTGATCAAACTCATAAGGGATGACGTGTTTAAGGGTTTGTGAACACACTGACGAGAGATTGTTCCTATCACCCTAACTTGTCACCATCAATGGTTTCTTCTTAAGCACAAAAGTACACAAAACTTCAACAAGAACGAGGTTGATGTCATCCATCTATGGATCCCAAATTTCTGCCCATTGTGAACTGTCTTCCTTGTTCTTCAGCTTGTATACATCCATGCAGTTACCATCCAAATCGAGATGTAGAGCATTCCCATCTTCTTCACAAAAGTAAGATGGTCTTTTACTTTTTCCAGCTTTTTTATTGTAGGAATGAACATAATATAAAATTTACCATTCAAGCAATTTTTAAACATAGTTTAGTGACATTAAATACATTCATACTGTTGTTCAACCATTGCCACCATCTGTCTGCAAAATTCTTCTCATCTTGCAAAACTAAAACTCTATACTAACTCAACAATAACTCTGCATCACCTCCTCCTCCACCCCTTAGCAATCACCATTCTATTTTCTGTCTCTGCAAATTTGACCACTCTAAGCACCTCATAGAAATGGAATCATTCTATTTGTTTGGTGGTTACCATGGGAATTGCATTTAACATTCTAAGATGATAGCACTCTAATATGAAATAGTGCCTTCTTAGCTTCAATCACACATAGAAACTCTGCTCCTTCACACCCCCATCTCCACCTTTTCTGCTGTTGAAGTCACAAAATCACATCTTTACACCTTATGTGATTCAAAACATAACAATGCTTCAAAACTAACAATGCTTTTTAAATCATAGGTCTCATAAAATATATAGAAAACAAAATATATGGTTACAAACTGCAGTTATAATGTTAGTTTTCAGACTAGTAATTGTTTTTTAATTTATTGGTGCCTTAAATTGTATAGAAAACAAAAACGGAGTGAAAATCCATCGTTATAGTAATACTATCTTTTATGATAACCCATGTAGTTAGCTTTACTGAGCCCCTTCTGTCTTCCCGTACTCTGAGTCACTGTCCAGTGAGACTTCACATCATGTAGGGCAAGGCTGGTGGTAATAAACTCCTTCAGCTTTTGTTATCTGGAAATGTCTTTATTCCTTCCTTGCTCCTGCAGGACAGCTTTGTTGAATACAGCATTCATGGCTGGCAAGTGCTTTTCTCTGTTTCTCTTTTTCTCTTGGACTATATCAGCCTTCTACCTTCTGGCCACCAAGGTTTTTGATGAGAAATCTGATACTATGTGCCCACATGGCAGAAGGGAGGGATGGGCAAGGGAGTGACCCCTCCAAATGCAACGATCTAGGGTTGAGATCTCTTGCACATGATGAGGTTGCATGTCTCTCACTATTTCCCAGATTCTCTCTCTCTTCTTTAACTTTTGGCGGTATCTCAGTGTGGATATCCTTAAACTACTATGACGCATACTTCTTTGAACTCCGATCTGGAGTTTGTTGAATTTCTTGGATGTTTATATTTCTTATCAAATTTGAGAAATTTTCAGTTACTAATCCTTCAAATATTCTCTTCCTTTTTTCTTTCATTTCTTCTTCTGAGATTCTAACAACCTCTGTTGTTCAGTTCGATGACCCTCCATAGGTCCCTTAGACTCTGCACTTTTTCAACCCTTTTCTTCCTGTTTCTCATAGTTATCATTTCTACTGTCCTGTCTTCAAGTCTGCTGTCTCCTCTGCTCAGATCTGCTTTGGAATCCCTCTGATGAATTCTTAATTTCAGTTCTTGTACTTTACAGCACCAACATTTCTTGTTGGTGTCTTTTCAGGACTTTTATTTCTTTATTGATATTTCTATTTGATTCCCACATTGCTATCTAGGCTCTCTCCACATTTTTCTTTACTTCTTTGAGCAGCTTTAAGACAGTTATTCTAATGTGTTTGTGTAACAGACCTGCAATCAGTCCTTTTTCAGGGACAGTTTCTATTTGTTATGAAACAATTTTACTGAGGTATGAGGTATGTATGATCCTCAATTCATGTTTTGAAATTTAATCCCATAGAGATGGCATTAGAGATCGGGTCCTTAGGAAATGATTAAGCCCTGAGAGCAGAACTTGCTTGCATTTGAAGGGACCCCTCTCCTGCCCATCCACCCCTTCTGCCATGTGGGGACACAGCATTCATCCCAGTAGAAGAACAGCATCTTGGAAATAGAAGTAGCTCTCAACAGACATAAGTCCTGCTGGTGCCTTCTTCTTAGGTTTACAGCCTCCAGAACCATGATAAATACATTTCTATTATTTATAAATTACACAAACCTCAGGTGTTTAGTTACAGTATACAAATGAACTAAGACATGCTGATGCACACAATGCTCGGAAGAGCATCCTGGAAATTCTGCTTTAAATTCTGCTTCAAAGATTATGTGTCTCTATTTAGATAGAATTTTTTAATGAAAAAAGAATAAAAACAATGGTACAGAATTTCAAAACAAAATAACAGGAGATTGACAATAGTTAATATATTGTGTATTGTATATAACATTCTTTAAAGTCCAAAAACTGTAGAAATGAAGAGCAGCACAGTAGATTCCAGTTGCCAGAGATGGGCCTGGGTGTGAGGAAAGGAGACAAACACAGTTATAAAGGAATGACCAAGGGATTCTTCCAGCGATGAGTCATTCTGCACATTGGCTGAGGTGGTGTATACACAACATCATGTATGCTAAAAATTTGCATGGAACTAAATACACACACATAAGCATGAATTGCAAATGAGGAAATAACCAGGTGAACCCTTTGAAAGCAAAGAATTTTCCCTGCCTGTTCACTGAAGAGGAAATCAGAGAGACCTGCAGTTGCCCTGGATGACAGCAAGCACCCACGTTCCCACAGAGGTCACTTGAGCAAACTGTTTGGCTTCCAGGAGCTGAAAGCAGCGTCTAGTGGCAGCTAGCAAGGGAGCAAGGACCTCAGTCCTACAAGTTTCGGGTTTTACCAACAATCTAAGTGAGCCTGGACAATATCTGGCCCCTTCTGTCTTCCAGGACTCTGAGTCACTGTCCAGTGAGACTTCACATCATGTAGGGCAAGGCTGGTGGTAATAAACTCTGCTCCCAGGACAAGGCCTCTGCTCCCAGGCGACAGTTACCCTGCCTGGTATCTTGTTTCCATCTCACAGTGCCCTCAGCACAGAATCCAATTAAATGGAACCTGAATCTTGTGAAGAAGTAGGTGAGCAGCGTTTTGGTTTGGTTTTGTTTTCGGAAACAGAATTTAGAACTCACATATTCAAGGTCTTCATTTCTGGCTACTGCCCTCCACAGTGCTGGAGAAGGTAAACTTGTCATATTTGGTGACTAGCTCACACTGAAGAGATCAAAGCATTATGCAAAGATGCTAATTACCATTTCTCTCCCTCCATTTTTAAGGGTTTTATAAAGGGAACTATCCTACTATATTTTTAGAGTGAGAGTAATGGAAAAAAAGACTGAAGTAGTCAAAATAAAGAAAAAGAAGAAAGAAAATAAAGTTATAACTCTACCTATAGTCTCTCTTAATCAGTTACTGAAGCACTGTACTTACTCACCCAGAGTAATACCATACAATTATATTACATAGTTTTTTAATTGAGGTGAAATTCACACAGTATAAAATTAATCACCTTAAAGTGAACAATTCAGTGGTACTTGGCACGTTCATGGTGTTGCACAACCACTATCTCTATGTTGCTCTATTTAAAGCATCACTGTCATTCCAAATGGGAACCCCTATCCACTGAGCCGCTGCCCCACGCCATTCCCCCAGACTCTGGAAATCATCATCTTTTAGTCTCCATGGTTTTATCCATTTTATATAGGAGGATTCATACAATATATAACTTTTTGCCTGGTTTTTTCATTTCTCATAAAGTTTCGAGGTTTATCCACAGTGCACTATGTATCAATATTTCATTCCGTCTTATGGCTGAATAATAGCCTCTATGTGAAACCAATAATTTGTTTATTCATTCATCTGATGAAGGATATCTGAGGGTTTTTTTGTTTTTTGGGAGTTGTTTGTTTGTTCGTTTTTGTTTTTTGGTACCAGGAATCAAACTCATGACCTCACGCTTGCCAGACAAGCACTGTGCTACTGAGCTATCTCCCCAGCCCTGTCTGAATTGTTTCTGCTTATTGGAAATATTTTTACCATGGCCTTGTGTGTGCATGTGCTTGTTTAAATCTTTGTTATGTAGCTGGAAGTGGAATTTTTGGGTGATATGAAACTTCTGGGTAATTCTACATCTAACCCTTGAGGAGCCATCATTGTTTTTCATGGACAATGCTGTCAGCTGTAAATTTGTGGGGATTTATTACACAATATGACAAGGTGAATACACATTTTTTTATTTTAAAGAGAATAATAAAAAACAATAAAATATACAGAATTTCAAAATAAGATAAGAAATTAGCAGTGGTTATTATATTGCATATTGTTGTTTTCAAAATAATCCCTCAGATTACCAGATATAAGCATGCAAAATTGATTGAACAATATAAGCACTAACTGAACAAATAGAATGAGCTATTTTGTGTATGCCTGTCAACCAAGGAATGGATGAAAAATATACTTTTTTATTTGATAGGTTTTACATTGACACTCATATCGCTAAGTAACACATTGCAAAGAAGATAATTGCTATTTTTGAGATACTGCAGCAAGCACTCAGTAGCTTCTCAAAGAAGTAGGTGCAGCTTAGTCCTTCTCCCGGTTCCATCACCATCTCCAGCACCATCACCAAGTGCAGCCAAAGCGGTTATGTCCTAATCTGGGTTAAATAACTAATCAGTAGCCCCACTTCTATGTCCACATATGGTTGACCCCCATAGTTTAATGGTTTTTTCTTTTCCTTTCCTGAACAACATTTTATTTCCCTTGGAATAAATGATTCAAAGCCTCCACTCTCCACTCACCTAGTCTTCTGTATCCTTCTTACTACTTCAACGCCAAGCACAGACCAGTTGTTAAAATACCTAGCAAGACTTCTAGACTCACCAAGTGTTCCGTCAGATTTAATATCTTAGACAAGTGTCCCTCAGAGGCATCTGACCTGCTGCACACCGATTGGCCTTTGCCCGGCCTCCAGGTGACATCCTGGGTTTTCCCTTTGGGATCACCTGGATCACTGCCAATCTCCCTTGCTGGGTCTCTTATTTCCTGCTCACCCGGCTCCCCCTCTTCAGTGTGGCAGGAGGCCCTTCTGCAACTCTCAAGAAGCAGCCCGGGAGATGAGTCTTTGACACCAGGCATGTTTTGAAAGTATCTTTATTTTACCTTCACATTTGGCTTAGAGTTTGGCAGTGAATCCTAAAATGAAAATTATTTCCCCTCCAAATTTCCACATTCTGGTGTCACTGCTGGGAAAACCAAGGTCCCTATCTTTTCTGTGAGGTTTATCATTTCCCTCAGGAAGCCTGCGGGACACTCTCTTCACCTCAAGTACTCTGTGCTTTCACGAGGGATGACGAGCCTCCATCCCCATCACTGTCCACTCTGTGTGGCATCAAGTGAGCCCTTTCTAAAGGAAAAGTCAGAGCCAGCCATGGTGCTGTGCCTGTAAGTTCAGCGAACAGGAGGCAGAGGCAGGAGAATTGCTCCAGCCTAGGAGTTTGAGAACAGCCTGGAAAACACGGGCAAACCCCATCTCAAAAGTAAATAAGTAATTAATAGAAAATTATATTTTTTGTTTCTGAACACTTAAATTTTTTTTTATTTATAGTTTTTCCCATTTGCCTTTTTATTCTCTCTCGCATTATCTCTATCTCTCATTCTTTCTAAAACTCCTACTGTGGCCAAGCACTCTGCTGAGCCGCTCGGTGCACGGCCCCCTGGTGCCCTCACTGCCCGCCCAACACACTGCTGCCTGCTGTGTCGCCACTGCCCTGGGCCTGGTGGGCTGCTTAGGCCACAGCCTTCAATGAGGAGACGGAGCCCTCACTCAGTTCTGCAGTGCTCTTCACCACACATTTATGGAGTTCCTGAGGGGCAGTGGAGATCACTGCCAGGCACAGCGCAACCTCTACACTGAGTGAGCTGCAGAGATCCCTGACTACACCCAGAAGCCCCTGGACACAGGAGTGGTGAATTGAAATCATGGCGCATTTTACAAGAGCCCTGACCCAGCGCACTCCCGTTGCCTCAGTACGACTGGATGGAAGGCCTGCTGCTTCTTGTTGGGGTTCACCTCATCTCATTTCCCAGGAATCCCCGCCCTACCCAAAGCACTGAGACGCTCAAGCGGAGTACACTGAAGTAAGCTTCAGTCTCTTGCACCATTTTCACTCAAGTTTTAAAATTCTTCCATACCGCTTTAGAGTGTTTTTGTAACTAAATTAACATGGCCCGAGTGAACCGCCCAGCTCCTGTAGAAGTCACATGCAAGAGCGTGAGAGTCCACATTACTCACAATGCAACCAATACAACCTTAAACAAGTTCCAGAGCAACGTATGGGTTACCACAATAGGAAGGGCATGTGAAGAGACACAAGACACTACTCTAGTGGAGAAAGGAAACATTCATATTTTTGATTGGCCTTTTGATGATGGTGCACTACTGTCCAACCAGACTGTTTATGACTGGTTAACTCTTGTGAAAATTAAGTTTCCTGAAGAACCTGGTTGCCGTGCTGCTACCCACTGGGTTACAGGCCTTGGGAGAGCTCCAGTGCTCATTGCCTTAGCATAACTGAAAGTGAAATGAAATATGAAGATGCAGTACAGTTTATAAGACAAAAGTGGTGCGGAGGTTTTAACAGCAAGCAAATTTCATATGTGGAGAAATAAATGCAGCTGAGCTTCAAAGACTCCAGCAGCCACAGGAACAACGGTTGCATGCAATAAAACTGGGTGCCTGATGCTACTGCCTTGGACATGGAGCTTGAGGCAGGGCCTGATTTGACATAGATATTAGCCCATCTGCCAGGCTTGGCGAATAAGCCTAATGAAGCTTCTGTAGGAGCGTTGCAAAGCAGTTAGACAGGCTACACACAAGCTTGACAGGCTGCAGTCTCTGTGTTTGGGTTACGATCAATGTATTTGGACAATTACCACAAATTCTTACCATTCAGCATTTAAAACCTGCTTATCATTTGTACCAGTTGACTTCCCTGAAATCATGCAGTATTGAGTTATGGCTTTAAAGCTATTCCTATGCCAGAATCTTAATGATACATAAGAAAGTTAGAAAGAGTAGGCACCAGAATACCCAATGTGATACTATTCTATTTTCAGTATCACACAGAACCAAAATTGCAGGAACTGAGAATAGTTTATTCCTTCAGTCCTTTCCAACATCGGCCCTTTGCTTGCTCACTTTGTGTTTAAACTTCTCATATTCATACCAGTATACATCAGATTTGCTTAAACACTGATTGTTACTTGTGAATATAGCCAAGTCTTCTGGTGATTAGCTAATGACTCTCTATAAGTTTTCTATTTTGTGCTGTTATGGGAAACCTCCATTTTGAAAATCTGCATTGTTATAGAAGCACATGTCTTTAATGTCTCACAAAAAAGCTTCCCAGGGAAGGCCTGAAAATAGCCAGGAAGGGGGCTTTCCCAGAGTTTTAGTAAACTGTTGCCTTGGTCTTGTGCAGAACATGTAGAATATGCTCTTTAATTTAGTAAATATTTTTTAAAGTATAGATGCTTTGTTATTGTATCTAAAATAATTCTTAACCATGAAATTCTTGTAGTTTTTTCCCCATATTATAGAAGTTGTTTACCAACTTAAAAAAAACTTCTATTGCTCAGATATTGGACCTGTGGGGAGGCTTTCTAATTGTCTTTCTCATACCTTTTTTTTTTCCACACTACTTGCTGAGAAACATCTTTAACTTTATTCAGTTATCTTTGAGATTTTTATTCCTGCTCTCATATTTGGAACTTTTTTTCTTTTCTTTTCTGTTTTGTTTTGTTTGGATGTTTCTTTATCATGCCCTGCTCTTCTTGTTTGTGTGGTTAGAATATCTTTTCAGAGTTTCAATTTCCTATTTCCTCCCAGCTTCACATTTTGATATATTTATTTCTTCCTTTGTGTTTCATGTTAAAAGCTTTCTTCAGATCTCCAGCATTTCTTGTTGGTATATATTTAAGGGTCTGGACTACAAAACCCATTAGAATTCCTAAGAGGGAGCTTGTGGACCAAAGCTGTCCTTGTAGGGTGACTGTTCTGGGGCTGTTTGACAGTTATTTGAGGTCTTTCTTGTTGAGCTGGTCCAATGCCTACAAGTTGTTCATTCCTGGCAGCCAGCATCATGGGTGGGATACATGGGCCCACATCTCAGCATCCAGTGTATAAATGGCCCCTCACGCTCTGTGCTCAGCAGCACCCCAGCCCTTGACCAACCTGCTATGCTTCAGTCAGAGACACTCTGCTTGACTCCCTGCAAAGACCAAAGCATCAGACTTGTTGGACCAGGGCCAGGAGAAATCATTCAGCTCAGAGTGGCAAAGGTACCCAGGATTGATAATTTCATAAACAAACTTCCAACCAATACTTTTCATTTTATTGCTATTGTATAAGTCTCTCCCCACAGCCTCCATTTAGGGAAGTATCCTTCAAATTCCAGAACCTTTGAAGAGATTCTGTCATGAATAATTGGTTGGTTTTCATCACTGCCTCGGTTTCCCATTGCCACATTGGGAATGATCCTTTCAGAGTTGCTAAATCATTTTCCAGTCTTCCTTTTGTTTTTCAACTGTTAGAGTTTTGTTGCTATTATCTTCTCTCTAATTCTACCATCCTTGTGCATTTAAAACTTTCGCACTGACACTTTTTATTTTTCATTGGTGCATAATGTACATACAGCATGAACAGGGTACAATGTGATGATATTATGCAATGTTCAAAGCAGGGTAATTAGCATGTCTGTCCCCTCAAACATTTATCATTCAAAGTCATCTCCCTTTAGCTCTTTTGAAATAGACAATAAATAAATTGTTAATGTCGCATTAACAATTTTCCTGTCACTTTGGTGAGGTTCTAGGAAATGGTTGGACATAAGGTCCAAAATCTGTACCTTCTGTTTCGGCAGGTAGCATTCCTGTCTGGCTTTCTGGAGTGAGTGGGCTGACTGTGATCCAGGTTGTGCTGGCTGGTACACAGCACAGCTGGAAGACACACCTAATTGTTTCATCTTGTTCTTTTTTCATCTATCTTCAGAGTCTGAAGGATTTTGGGGGGCAGGAAATATTGGGAATTAGATTGTAAGAATATTTTTTTCCAACTGATTCCACTTGAGGTGTAATAAAAAAGCACTTAGGATCACAGGAAGAACATCCTTCTCCAAACAGAATTAAATTACTTTTATTCTGTTTCCTAGGAAACTATTGGAAACTGCTGGAAATATCCTCTTCCAGCTCTGAGCTAACATGACTATTTATGTATTTCATAGAAATCACTGATTTTTACCCCATGTTGTCCTATTTATTATGTGTGTTTGTTTTTCTTTCTTGAGACATTGTGTTCCTTTTGGGCTAGAGACCATGGCATATTTATTTTTGTATCCCCATGGCAGATATTAATAAACATTTTGTGAATTAATGATGATGGACAGATTCGTAACGAAGTCACCACTGGCGGTAGGAACATGTCTCACTACTTGCCCTTCCTCAATGATTTGCCCAGAGTAAGCCTTCATAAATGTTTGGCGATTGGCAGGATGAAGTACAGAATCTTGAACAAAGTGATAACTGGGCCAGCAAAGCCTGTATGAATTTCTTAAAAAGACGACGAGGAGTAGTGGAGTCAACAGGAGCACTCAGCTTCCGGGGTGCTCACCAGAAACCAGAAGTGGCCCAGACAGGAAACAGCAGCTGTTGCTGATGCTGCTGTCCCTGTCTTGCCAGTCCACTCCTCTCAGTGGCTGGGAAACCATAATGGTATAGAAGTTGGTCTCTGTCTCAACCCAAGCCAACAAATACTGGGGTGTGGAGAGTCAGCGTCATCAGACTGCAGGCTTCTGAGCTGGAGTCCTTCCCGCCTGGGGCTGACAGATGAGAGCAGGTCCCACGCTGGGGTCCTTCCTTCAGGGAAGCTGGGCTTTGAGATTTCTGTGTTCTGCTTTTGGATGGAGGGGATGAATGTTCAGGATGCAAACTCACAACATACATCAAGGATATTCAAAAGAGTCTGGCCAGCTAGATAATATGACACCAAATGATGCAAAAACTCTTTTTCTCATTTTAGTATGAAAAAATTTCAATACAGAGCAAAGTTAAAAGAATTTAATAGTAAACACCAATATACCCATCCCCTAAGATTCCACCATTAAAATTTTATTATGCTTGTTTTATCATCCATCCATCCATCTACCCAACTATCCAATCACCCAACTTTCTTATTTTTTTGAATTACATTCTGAATTACAGCTCACATTTCAAAGTAAACTGTAGACACTGATATAAACACACTTCCTTCTAAATATTTTAGCATGCTTATTATTTTTTTAAATTTTCTCAATCAATAGTTTTTTTAAATTTTATTTTAAAGAGAAAAGTAAAAGTAAAAACAATGATAGTTTCAAAATAACATGCCTATTATTAACTAAGTTCAAGTTATGTTTACAGCTTTTTTTCTTGGATGTTAAATTCACATGCAATGAAATATACAAATCTTAACTGTATGTTTGCTAAATTTTAACAAATACTTATGCAACCAACACCCCAATCAAGACAGAGAATAAACTGTCGCACCAGAAATTCCCCACATCCTCTTTCCCAATTTTTATTGCCACATCCCCAACGGCAACCACTAACTTTTCCTGCTGCAGATTAATTGGTAATTTTGGCTTTTCCTTGACTCTTGGTAGCTACAACTGGATCCTCACCATTGGAAACCTGATCCCGAGAGCTAAGTAAGGTCAGGCAGGGATCTCACCTGTTTCTCTCTTGGCCTCCTTCAGCTTCTCGCCCTTACAGATGGCTCCCCTCACCCCCTTGGTAGAAAGAGCACCCTTAAATGGTACAGCTAGAGACCCCTGGCCACGGCTTATAATTTAACCTTGATAGTTAAACAGGACTCTCCATTGTTGACAGAAGTTTAAAAAGTTTACCAGACCCTTCATAGACAGAGCCCAGCATTAGACACAATATTATCTAAAGAGAGACAGAAGAGACCTGAAACACAGAAACCAAAAGCTTTTATGAGACAGTCAGTTCAGGATGGCAGCCCACTGAAATTGTCCTTTTTCCCTATTCACACATTACTAAGCCTCTGGAACATCTGTGGGTGGAGAGTTGCAGGGTGATGTGATTAACAAGAAATACAGCTGAAAATATTTCAAGAAACCATCAAGGAATGAGTGAGCCAGTATGAATCAAAGGGCATCTAAGTATTGACAGAAAAAAGTGCAATAGCTACTTGCATCTCAGTAGGACCCACCATGATGTATCCTTTAATAGGCATGAGGAAGTCATTGCTAATGAATTTTGGAAGGAATGATTAATTAAAGACAACTGAATCCATGAATGAGGGTATCATAAGGATGGAGACTCTTGAGCATCCAAAAAAAAACCAGTAAGCACTGCACTCTGTGTAACTCCCTAGCAGCTTGCAGGTCCCATGGTGTTTGGTGGATGGACAGACAATACTGAGAAATGGGGCAGGTAGAGCCATCTCAGTCCTCCTGACTGGACCCATAGCTTCTGGCTCATATACAGTGGGCAAGAGAAATATCTTCTGAGGATGGCATGATGGTGTCTTGCCTCCTGGCTAGGGGAGGACCTCCCTTCAAGAGTCCAGCCTTTGGCTACCTAAGTCATGGATGAGGTGATGCGGAGACGAGTTAGCGCTTTACATCCTTTCATTAGTTGCCCAGTGACTTCACCCAGGGTGGGAGGGAGCAGTTGTCATCTTAATTTTACAACTCAATTAACAGAGACCCAAAGAGAAGAAGAGACACTTTGCCAACCAACCAGTGTGGATCCAGCCCTGACTGGGGTCTTCTGACTCACTGCCTTGTGAAGATGAATCCCCCGATGATGCTGGTGACTCCTGACTGGAGTCCCATGTCTGCTAGGTGCTCAGACCTTAGAATCCACCTGTGGTAGCACCAGGCCTTTGGCTAGTGGAGGGTCTGGAGTACCCTGCTGAACACAGCTGCCTTAGGCTTTTCGAATACATGGCCTCATCTTTAGCCTCAGGCCCCTCTGTATTGTTTGGGTCAGTCTGCCCCTCTCTTAAGAGACATACATTGAACTCCAGATAGGAAGAATACTCTAAGGCAGAAGTTCTTAGGCAATTACACTGTTGTTTTTTTTTTAACTGGGAATCAAACTCAGGACCTTGCGCTTGCCAGATAGATGCTGTGCTGCTGAGCTATACCTCTGGCCACATAGTATTAAAATTATTGAAAATCCCCAAAAACCCTTGTTGGTGTGAAAGCTAATTTGGAATTAGCACTGAGAAACTTACAAAAGATTTACTCATCAAATCATTTAAAAAATAGTAAACCCATTGCACAAATGAGAAACTTAACACAAATGAAATATACTTATGAAAAATAACCACATCCTCCCTCTAAAAAAATAAGTATAGCATTGTTTCATGTCTTTTGTTGTTTTGGGTTTGGGGTTTTGGTTTTGGTCTTGCAAATATTTTCAAGTGGAAGACAAGAGAAAACAGCTGGATTCTCACAGGGCCTCTGCATTCAAATTTTTGTAGTTTCTTATATGGCCTCTGGAAAATTCCACTGAATACCACGAGAAAATGAGAGTGAAATGGGCAAGCAAACAAAATGCCTTAATAATGTTACACAGTTCCCCAGACAGCCTCAGGGACCCTGGGACTACCTTTGAGGACAACTGCTGCAGATGCTTTCTAGAATTTTAATGTGCACAAGTCATTTGAGGAACTGTTCAAATGTAGTCTCTGGCTGGAGGCTTGTGTTAGTCAGTTTCTGTTACTATAACAAATACCCGAGATAATAAATGTACAAAGTAAAAAGGTTTACTTGGCTCATATTTTGGAGGTTTTAATCTGTGACTGATGGGTCTCATTCCTGTGGGCCTGTAGTGAGGCAGCATATCATAGCAGGAGTGTGTGACAGCGCAAAACCACTCATCTCATGGCCAGGATACGAAGCAACTAAGAAGGAAGGGCTAGGGCCCCACAATCCTCTTCAAGGGTACACCCCAATGACTGAGGATCCTCCAATAGGCCCCACCTCTTAAAGTTAACTGATTCTCAATAATACCAAGCTGGGGACCAAGCCATTAACATGTGGCCTCTGAACACATTTAAGACTCAAATTGTAGCAGGGAGTCTGAGACAGAGCCCAAAAGTCTGCGTTTCTGCCCAGCCCCCCTTCTCACCCCTTTTTCTGGCCACACACTTATGGACTCACAGCATTGCCTCCAACATATCAGAAGGCAGGGCTAGACCAAAGTTCTGAGCTCTGAAAAAATCATGGGGCCCACAATATCCATGTAACTAATACAATAAATTTAAAATTAAGTAAACTCAGATTCACCAAGAAACAAGCCCTTCCTGAGAACCAGAGCCATGCATGGGCTGCTGCTAGCAAGGGAATCAGCCAGACCCCAGCCCCTTCCGACAAGTGAGTGGACTGGCGGACAAGAAGAGCTAAATCCACCCCTCAATAAGCACCAGCTGATCCAGAGAAACACAGGCTATTGAGGTGAAAAGCAATTGGATGCTTGTGGTGTTTTGGTGTTTCACTGACCTTGCAGGTCTAGGGCTGGTGGTCTGATCATCTATTCAGAGGATAAAGGTACACAGTGTGGCATCTAGTGGGGGGAACATCCTTCTGAAGGTGGTAGCCATTGTTAATTCCCTATTATCTTGTTTTGAAGGCCAGCATCATTTTCATTGTTCTATTCGGTTGGGTTTTATTCTATTTTGTTTTGTTTGATTTTGTTATACTCAATGGCATGAGCAACTATATCAAAGATAGCAAACATAGATATATATATATAGATATATAGATATATATACCATGGTAGCCATTTTGGATTTACTATTGTCTTGCTTTGAAGTCTTTTATTGTATTCATTGTTTTGTTTTTATTGGTTCTATTCTGTTATGTTCTGTTTGATTTTTACTATATCTGAAAGTATCTGTAACTATTTTGAAGACAACAATAGGCCTTATGGTAACCACTGTTGATTTTGTATTGTTTTGAAGTCCTGTATCACACTGATTTGTTTGGATTGGTTTTATTCAGTTTTATTTTCCTTGGTTTTATCCTCTTCAAAATAAAAATAAAAAAAAGTAAACTCAAAAAAATTCTTATTTTTCCCAAGGTGACTAGATTTATTTATTTTAAACTATTTTTTTAAAAGGAAGTTGGTGCCCACACTTTGCTGTTGTCTTAAGCAAGTGAAGAAACCCTCCCTGCTCCAAGGGGAGAGGCCAACACAAGCCTCTACTGCTTTGCTTCCTGGAGGAGCCCCTCTTCCTCCCGCTGCTGCCCGCCCAGAGACCCCCGACTCTACACCTCCCAAAAGGACAAGGAGCTTTAGCACTTCTTCTCTGTTGGACCTGAAGTTCAGCGCCGGAGAGCAGGGGAGAACCCCGAGGTCTGAGGCCCTCTCAGCGTGCGCGGTCAGGGAAACTGAATGAGAAGAAACGGCTTTGCTGAATGAGGCACAGGGACAGACAGGAGCTAAGGGGAGCTCCCCGGGGGAGGGAGACCCCACAGGCTGTGGTGGTAGCAGGGCCAACAGTCCTGCAGGGAGCACAGCTGGACTACAGTGTGCAGATCAGGAACGAGGGAGTCTTTCCAGCCAGAGACCCAGCCTGAGACAGGGTGGGGCGATGAACATGGTAAACGTGTGAAAAGCTTAGGTGCTGAATTTCCACCCCGACATTACAGATGACACAAACTGATGTAGAAAAATCAAATGACACAGAAAGTAAAAAAGAAAGCTGGGGATTTAGCTCAGTAGTTTAAGCACCTGCCTGGCAAGCGCAAGGTCATGAGTTCCATCCCCCCGTACCAAAATAAAGAAAGAAAGTAAGAAGAAAGTACTAACAACCACTACTCAGTGGCTACATGCCATGATTGTTCTAAGTGTTTTATATCTTATTTTCACAACAACCTTACTTTTATCCACCATTTTACACATAAAGAAATCGAGACCTAGAGCAGTTAAATTATTTTCCGATAGGGAACTAAATAGTGGGGCTGGAATTTGACTCTAGCCACTGAGCTCCAGGGCCAAGATCTTAACCAAATATTTAATCTCTGTAAACATTATTTACATTGAGCACCTACTATGTGCTGGGCACTCACTCATCTAAACTCCAGATTCTTGAGTCCAACTCTTGGCTATGACCTCCCACCTGAGCACTTAGGATCTGAGCACCTTCTTTCTAGATGTAGTTTATTCACCGTCTTCCCACCATGGTGGGGCAGTGGGTGGCCTGGAGGAGGCTGCTGAGTCTGTGGGAGGCAGAGTATTCACTCAGAGAACCAAGACGTGGGGAAAATTGCGCTTGTGTTGCCAAGGGCATCAAAGGCCATGTTAGAAGATTTGACCTTGACATTGTAGGCAGAGCATTAAGGGCCAGGAGTGCCACAAGAAAAGTGATGCTTTCCAAATGACATGTATCCATACAGGGCAACTTAGAAAATATGCAATATATTACTTTTTAAACATTTTTGAAAAGTCAGTATAAACCCACAGTAAAATACTCCTTAGAGGTGAAAAATCAAGTTTCTCCCCTATTTCAGGCTTCTATCCCTGTATAAATCCATCTCCCTTTTTTAAATAGCTGAACTACTACTTTATTGTATGGATATATTGTTATTTAACCTACTGATGAACACATGAGTGTTTTTATCCTTTCTGTTACAATCAATATTGTAATAATAAGCTCCTTGTGCATAAGTCCTTGAATCTAAATGAATCCATCAGCCAGACAAATTTCTATATGAAATTGCTACCTTGAAGAACAGATTTACCTCAATAATTTTACTTCTTAGAAATTGCTCTATTAAAGAAATACACAAAAATACAAAAAAATTATTACATTTCTTTACAAGGGCAGAAAACTGGAAACAACCTAAATTTCCATTGATTTGAGAAGGGTTAACTAAATCATGTGAATTCACACACAGTGGACACTAATAGTGACAATCCATACCCACAATCTGTGAGTTGAAAAGAGAGCACAGTATTTGACTTAAGCAAAAGAGGTAGGTTACAGAGCAGCTTCTATTACAGTTGGATTTATTTATAAATGATGGAACGGGCATTATGCTTTCTTGCTTCTCTGTATTGCTTGAGTTTTCTACATTAGAATTATCTTTATAGTCACAAGAACAATTAACTGCTTCTAAAGCATTTGATTACTCCATAAGCATCACAAAGATTTTAATTTATAGCACACCCACTGGACGCTGGGCTTTGGACCACATGTTTACACTGGGGTATTCTGAGTCACCCCCAGTATTTGGCTCCTGTCTGCCCTCTCTTGTCTAGTCATTAGAGTCAGAAAACACTGGAAACTATAAAGCTTATATTTTATTTCACAGATGAGGGCACCAGTGCCCATGGGAGGCAACTGATCTACTGAAGATCACACAGCCAGTTTAACCTAGAAGTCACAGAGCCCAGGGCTCTGCTGCCCTTAAATCTGAGTGTGAACCTTTGGGCCAGGGCAGGGAGTGATCATAATACCCCATCCTTTGGGGAAATCCTGTCTTGGTGCAAACCCAAGATGAAACATAAAAACACCCTAAAATAAAGCTGTCATTAGTGGGGAGGAGCCTGAGCCTGCACAGGCAGAAGTGCAGCTTCCCTAGGGCCCTGGTCTGCCCACCACCAGACAGCAGGCTACAGGGCATTAGCGAAGGCGCGTCCTTGGGCTGGGCCAGGTGCCAGTAATTATAAGGCAACGTGGCCCTGCAAATACCCTATTAAATGATTACTCTGCATCAAGCAGAACTCAGCCTCTTTGCCACTTTCTAAAAGAAATCAAACCACACCAAGCACTTTGGGGTTTTTATATACTTTCCTGATTATTTGGGTGCTCTGAGGGAATGGTCACATGGCACTGACACACAGCCATCTGCTTGCTTCTCCTTGATCCTGTCTTACAGATTATACCCCTCCCTCCCCTCCTTCATCCCTGGCTCAGCCCACACCCAACCTCTGAGAGCCCCAGGTCACCCATTAAAGCGTTTCCCCAACAGAGAGAAACTTCCCCACCAGCTTCCATGAAAATAAATTTTCTTCTATTTAATTACACAGAAGACTTCAGAAGCCTTGAGCACCTGAGTCACTGTGCCCAGAATCTCAGACCTTGAGCCAGAAAAATTCCATCCTTTGGCTTACAGATGGAGACCCTGGGGTTCAGAGCGGGGAGAGGGGAGTTGTCCAAGGTCACAGACACTCTTGGCTGCCTCGTCCTGAGCTCCAGGCTGGAACCAGCCCACAAAGTCCAGACAGATTTAGCCTTACCTTAGAATCAAAGCACTGACTCTCTTCTTCCTGTCCAAGTGGCCAAGCGGCAAGTTGTGATAGGCAGGGCCTGCAAGATATCCATAGGGCAGAAGACCCTGGAGGTTCTTCTCCCAATTTCCAGGGCCCACGTACCTCAGGGGCCAAACAGCATGACATCACCATTACCCCACCCTTGAAGCCCAAGGCCGGGTGGGAGTGTTTACATGTACTGAGGGAGGGGAAAGTGCTCTGGGATGTGGCCCAGCTCCCAGTGACTGAGAGTACCGTAGGGATGCCTGAGTGTGCAGGGCCCACTAGGGGTGGGACAGGTGAGTCAGACCCCCTAAGCATCCAGGCTCTGTCCATGAGTTACCTTTTTTGCCCCTTAAGGAGTCCACTTTACTAAGGCTCAGGACCCAGCCAGATCACAGAGGGAAGGAGGCAGGGCTTTGGCACTGGGCTGCGTGTCGAAGAAAACCCCTCTGCAGCTGGACTTCTGCATCCAGGCCAAGCCTGCCTGGGGGCCTCCAGAGGGGAGTGGGGCTCCCAGGACTCATCCAGGGAAGAGACAGCTCTGGACTGGGTGCTGCAACTCCCGGGCTCTCGTCCCACTCTAAAGCTGTCACCGGTGTCTCTGTGGCTCTGAGTCTCCCTTTCTCACCTGAGGTTGGTGTGAGGGACAAGAATGGCAGATAGGAAACTTCGGTTCTCTCCCTATCCCTGTCCTTCCCCTCTCTGCTTCTCATCAGCCTGATGACCACTCCCAGCCTCAGTTTCTCCCACAGTTAGCTCCCAAGCCCATGTTCCAAGGCCTCTCGGCAGGAGCCACTCCCACCGGACACCTTCTAGGTACCAAGCAAGGCAATTACCAGTGATTATGTGTCTCCTCGGTGCCAGTGCAGGGTGAGGAGGGCCACGCCTCCTGGGTGAATTCTGACTTCCCTGTCCAGCAGCCTCCTGAGGTTGCCTCGTTAATGCAGCTCTGGCTAGCTACTCTGACACAGTGCACTGAAGGCCACACAGCACCGTGCAGGAACAAGGATTCTGTCGAGCTGTCACATGGCAGGTGAGCTGGCAGGGCCTGGGGACTTTGGGCATGAGGGCCTAGAGATAATTCATAGGGCATCTGCGGGACAAAACTTGCATCCTTGCTGGGTTCTAGAGCTGGTCAGATCAAAAACTATCGGAAAATGGGGGATCAGAGATGGAAAGAGCAGCAAGTCCATGGTTGAGACTGAGCTGGTCTCAGGGCTTCCCCTCAGGCCTTAATGAACTGATGGAGGCAGGGATAAGAAGGTGTAGGCAGAGCTCAGAGCCTCTTTTCCCCCTCACAGAGTACACAGACCCGGAGACATTTCTGGGCATGGCTGGAGATTGTTTCTGGATGGGAAGGAGAAAGAAGACAGAGGAGCAGTGCACTCTCCTAATTCCTGCCCCAAACACTGAGCGCAAAAGCAACTTTATCTGTGGTTGACTTTCAGCGGAGATTTTGCCCTGGGTGCTCCCATTTTTCATCTATAATACAGAAGTTATAATACAAACCTTCTCACAGGCCTGCTGGGAGGACACCCAGTGTGCTGTCCTCTGCCACGCATTTCATGTGGGGTCTTGTTAATAGTAGACTCAAAAACTGTCCCTATCACCCCAATACAGTGGGCAACAAATTCCCTCCCATCTGGCTCCTTGGATAATCTGTTTCCCTCAGGACACCCCAGACCTCCCAACTCCAGAGGGGTAGAGGTAGAGGGGACTGGCCTGGTTTCCACCACGATCTGATTTCAGGACTCACCTAGAGGGTCCCTCTTCCATGGACATTAATGAAGGTTCAATCCTAAATTTAGCAGTACCAAGTTTAATTGCTGAGGAAAGAGCAAAGTCAGAGGTAGGAGACCCCATGTCAGGTGTGTAACTAATCTGGTGGCTACTTGTTTCTCTGAACCTCAGTTTCTCCATTTATAAAATGTTAAGGTCAGACCCACCATGCCTAGCATATAAAATATTTGTTGATCTGAATTCAGTTCCCTCAGTTTTCTGGGTTTCCTTGTTTCTTTGGAGGATCTGCTTCTCAAAGCAGCAATCTGTGTCTGTGGTGTATTCTGTGCATGAATCAAGCAGGTGCAAGATCCTGATGGAAAGTGTATCCATGGTCCCTGACTTCTCTTCTATTCATGGCAGACATCACAAGTTGACCCCAGAGCTCTACTCTACAGAGCCTGGATGGAGCTCCAGAATTCTCATTGGTTTTTCAATAATCTCTACTATTTGATCGCAACAACAAATGAGATAAGATTCTTTTGCCAAGACTGAACTACAATAATCTTTCATCTCCAGAGCTCTACTATTGAGTGAATTACTCTGTGTGAGTTGGCTCCATGTAAGACATTGGTTGGGATTGATGGGCCACTGCCTACCCGTAAGAGAGAAGCCAACAGTTTCAACAAGACCAGGAAGTAAAGGAAGATTGGGCAATAGCCCCAGGAAGACTCCAGGCAACTCCCCAATTAATCATTTAGCTATGGATCTAGGTGCCCATGATGCATACTAGGAAGCAGTCATAATGGGGCCCATTAAAAACCAATTATAGAGTCCAGGGTCTGGAAGATGTTGCTGGCTTCAGCAAGCTTCCTGGGCTCAATATTTTGGGTGCGATGCTCAGGTGGGGACTGAGAATCAGGAGGGTGATACTGTGTCCTTCAGTTCCTTGGCATTAGCCAAGGGCAGGGGGTAAGAGAGCTATGTAGAGCTGGAGCAAGGAGGGGATGGTGGTGGAGAGTGAGGGGCGTCTCTTCTGCCTGCGGCCTCCTCCCTCTGAGCAGCACTCTTCCTTAGGCTGAGAGCTGAGGCTGGGGAGCTGGAAAGGTGGGGTGAGGGTGGCAAGGAGAGGAGCAGGGCCAAAGCCAGGATGACAGCAGGATGTCTATGGACTTCATGGTTCTGGAGCAGGGGAAACGTGCTGACACTCACTCGTGCCATCAGGAAAGTCCTTCCCACTCTTTGAGCCTCAGTTTCTCCAGGTCAATAGGGTGGATTGAGTAGGAAGAGCTGCAACTTACTCTAAAGCTATTGTAGCTATGCAGTGACTTAAGTGGTGAAGAGGGGAAGTACTGTGTGTAGGGGCTTGGGGGGGAGGGCCAGAGTGATGGGGAGATTTTGGGAAAGGAGGTGACAGCATAAAAACCCCCACCTCCTGGCTTGTCATGACCATGGACCCAGCGCTGTGCAAAGGAGCTTATACGCAGGGAGCCTGTTGTCCTGGCATGTTTGTGAACAGTCCTCCTTTCATTCTCAGAATTTCCTGGATTATGTGGTGCGTTTTCTCACAACCCTATTTATAATCAATAGCTCACTTAAGCCTCCCCAAAAACCTATGAGGAAGATATTGTTGCCTCTTTTCAGGGAAGAAAATCTGAACCTCAGAGGGGCCCAGTCACTTGCCAGGGCTGCTCAGCCAGTAACAGATGATTCCACATAGTAGTCATTGGCAGAAAACTGGACTGGAAGCCAAGAAGAGGCCGTGTGCAGCTGAGGTGATGGTAATAATATAGCTAAGAACACATCCACTGACTGCCCTGAATTATTTCTTTAACTTACCACAACCCAAACAGCAAGCAACTATAATCACCACATTTTGACCAGAAGACTGAGTTTTAGACAGGTTTCCTCAGTTGCCTCAGGTCACACAGCCAACAAATGCCAAAGCCCACATTGAAATTCCAGGGTACGCCCTGACATTGGGTGCCGTGTGGCCATGTCGAGTGGAAATTAAGACCAACAGAAGACAGTGAGAGAAAGGGGAAGCAGGCTGGCGAAACTGGCAAGGCCGTGAGGCTCAGGGTGATGGATGGTGGAAGGAATGGTCACACTGCAGCCTTCTCTCCTGAGCCTGGTGGACACTGCCTCCCCTGCGGAGTGTGGGCCTTGAGCCCAGGGTTGGGTGCTCACCCTGCATATCCCCTGGGAGCAGGTCCCAGGCTGACAACACGTCAGTCACTCATTCTTTCCTCTGGCCTTAGGTTCACTCACAACCAGAGTGGTCCCAGATCAGACACGGCCTCTCACAGCCCCTTCTTGTACCTCCTGAAGGACTGTGTGACAGTCCCCACATCAGCACTCTCTGGAGACAGTTCCCAAGTGGAATTTGTGGAAGTATCAAAGGCACTTGTTTTTGCAAAACCCAGACCTTCCAAACCATAAAGGTCCCTCTGAGTCACTTCACAGATGGGACAACTGAGCACCAGTGAGAGGAAGAATCTTACTCCAGGTCCCAGGAGTCAGCAGCAGATCTGTTCCCCTTAGCAAAGGCCATACATGCCCCTCCTCCTGGTCCAAGGCTTTGTGACAGAAAGAAATTAGGAAGGCAGGGCCAGTTTTGGGATGTGACAGTTTAAGAGAGAAGGATTATGAGGTGGGTGAGTGTGGGCAGCTGATGGGTGGGGCCTCACGCAGGATGCTGTTGAGTGTCCGCACCCTTGCCATACCCCAGCCAAGGGACAGGAAGGAACATTCATTCATTCATTCATTCATTCATTCATTCATCTGAGTATCTATGTCTGGGCCCTGAATCAGGCTCTAACCACCCAGAGATGAAGATTCCAGACCTCATCTGCATGGAACTGTCAGCCCAGGGGAGAAGAGAGACATGGAAACAAACAACTCCAAAAGCATCTTTGAGCACTGATCTGACACAGAAGACTTAATCTCAAATAGCAGAATCTGAGCTGAGCACATAGGAAGGTGCTTTTTTGACAAGGGTCTGGAAATCGGAATCCCAGGTGTCCTCGTGTTGGGTTACCTTCTCTGTGCCCACAAGCCTCAGTAACTCCAGAAGGCCAGGCATTGTGACAGAGTTAAGCTGTAATAATGAGAATAGTCACTTTTGTCTTGCAGAATCCCCAGCCCTGACCACCATCCCACAAACAGCAGGTCATGTGGGTGTAAGGCTGATGGGTATGGATGACTCAGGTCATCTAAGGAGTAGCTCCAGAAGCAATGACACAGAGACCTGGGCAGTGACACTCTGGGTTATGGGGCAGGTACAGAGTTGGGGTGGGTGGTAGGAGCTCAGTATTCTAGGTTATGTCTCTGAAAATCCACCAATGAGCAAAAAAAGAAGAAGTAAAATATTTGGGAACAGCAAAGGAGTAGAGTGAAGACAAATAGGGGGAAAACTGCAAGAAGAAAGAGCTTGATTCATCCTGAGGAAAGTCTCCCAAACTCTCGGGCTATAGGATTGCTCAGTGGAACCATAATTAAGTCTCCATCAAGAGTTTGGCTGAGGGCATTTGATACTGGCAGGAGCTGTAAGAGAGACAGTCTCTAAGATTCAGGAATAATGATAAAGATGGTTCTGATTCATCTCACCTCTTCTTGCTCATCTGTGATAAGGAACCAGATGCCTCAGAGGGAGACAGAACTGGTTTGGGGTGGGGCAGGGCAAGAGAAAAACAGGGCAGCATCCTTAGGGTTCAAACACCTGGCCCTGGGTCCAGGAACCTCATCAAATCCCACACCCCCAGTATCCAGCCCTGGGCATGCTCGCTGAGCTAATTACTGCCCAGTACCCTCCTCCCCTGCTCCTGACTCATCTCGGAACAACAGAAAACACCAGCATCCTGCTCTGGCCTGTACCCTTCGGCATGGGCTTAGCAAGTGGCAGCAGAACTCTTGAGCCAGGAAGCCAAGTATCCTCAGGCAAGAAGCCCCTTTCTTGCCATTTCTACTTTATGGAAATAAACAGGTGTGGGACTCCAATGGCTCCATTGGTGTTAGACTTGACCATTCCATGTACAAGGTACATAAGTTTCTGCCACCTCTACTCAAAGGCCTGGGGCTTCCAAGGCATGCGCCTACCCAGGGACTATTAGGGTGGAGGCCATCAGTTCCTTTCCCTGGTGAGAGCTGGCAATGCAACAGAGAAGCCCCAACACTGTTGTTTCAGCTTCCTGCCACCCAGCACTGCTGTTTAACACAGGCCCTGCACATCACACAGCTGTGGAGGCAGGAGCAACAAAGCTTGGGACATGCATGGCAGCTGCGTGACTCCCTGTTGGCTCCAAATCACAACATTAACATGGGACTTCCAGTTTAAGCCA
This sequence comes from Hydrochoerus hydrochaeris, assembly GCA_004027455.1. NCBI lineage: Eukaryota > Metazoa > Chordata > Mammalia > Rodentia > Hydrochaeridae > Hydrochoerus > Hydrochoerus hydrochaeris. The sequence continues at coordinate 64,189 of PVLA01005174.1, read as the reverse complement.
AGTCTTTTCCATGAATCTTACATGGCACCCTTCTAGACAACTCACAAGTGGAGACCACGTAGGAGGTTGCTGCAGATTAGACCTCTCCCCACGTAGCCAGTATCTATCTATCACTGTGTGATGAGCTACTCAACACTTCGGGGGCAGAAGACAACAGCAGTCATCCTCTTGCTTCGAACCTGCAATTTGGGCAGAGCCCAGTAGAGACAGCTGGTCTGTGCTCCGTTTGGTATCAGCTGGGGCAGTCTGACTGGCTGAAGGATCTGCTTGCAAGCTGGCTCACTCCCACCCCCGCCAGCCTGGCACTGCCAGTCAGCTGGGAGTACAGCAGGCTGGAGGCCTGTTTCTCCACAGGGGCTTCTTCACAGTGTAGTGGCTGCCTTCCAAGAACAAGCATTCACAGGAGCCAGGAAGAAAACATCAACATTTATGAGTTAGCCTTTGGGAGTCACAGAGTGGCGTTCTGTTTTTGCAACAAGTCTTCCAAATTCTGGGGAGAGGACTGTACATCCCATTTATCAATGACAGGAGTATCAATTTCATCCTGTGAGAGTGTAGTGGGGAAGGAGACATTATTGCAACCATCTTTAAAAACCACAGTCTGCCACACTCCCTTACCTAAAAGACTATTTGACAGTACTGGGTTCCTTAAAAAGCTAGATATTTTGGCCAGACCTCTCCAGACTCAGCCTGGCTGAGCCACTGTTGTAATGTCCATGACCCAAACTCATGTATTTTTGAGTCTGAAAGTTTTGGGTCTGTGGCTCCTATGGGATCGAAGGTAAAGGTAGCACAGCCAAGACCTGGAAGTGGAATTCCCAGCTCCTGCCTTATATGACCATGTGACTCTGTGCCTCAGTTTCCTCATATATTAAGTTGGGGTAACCATAATACATCCTTTAAGTGGTTTATGAAGATTAAAGAAGCTAATTTTTTTAAAAATATTTAGAAAAATGCTTGGTTCATAAGAAGTTTTATTAAATAAAACCTACTCAATGGTTCATCCCACAATTGCTGAGCACTTGCTGTATGCTTGGCACTAGATAAAATAGAGGTAAGAGCCCCACAATAGGGGAATAAATACTTAAAAGATACTTCTTCAGTCTTTTTCAATTTCCCACAATGGTAAGTCAATATGTATCTCCCTCATATTCTTTATATAATGTGACATTGACGTATTTTCAGCAGGAGATGGGGTTTTTCTCTTTCTGAATCTGGACTCGTCTGCTTTGATGAGTAAAATATGGTAGAAATGACATCATGTGACTTCTGACATCAGGCCATAAAAGGCATCACAGCATCTACCTTGGTCTTTTAGATCATTTCCCTGGGGAAGCCAGGCACCATGCCATGAGGACACTTACGCAGTCCCAGGGAGAGACCATGAGCAAAGGAACCACAGCCAACAGCTTCCACAGAGCACCAACTCACCAGCCAGGGGAGTGAGTCCCCTGGGAAGTGGGTCCCCCAGTCCCAGTCAAATGCAGCCCCAGCTGCCATGTGACTGCATTCTAAGTACAAACTGGCCAGCTGAGCACTGCCTAACTCCTGGTCCCCAGAAACCAGAAAAGAATCAAACTCTGAGTTAAGCAAATCAGTCCAATAGAAAAATGTAACTAAACAAAGCTCTCTCACCCATAACACCCTCTCACTACAGCAAATATTTTATAATATTCCGTCATTACCCTGAAACTAAATCGCTACATGTTACTGACCTCCATCCCTCACATCTAAGTCATGCCCTAACCATATTAACAGGATGACATCAGCTTTTGTTAAATGTACTTAGCACATAAATGCTTAGTAAATCTTGGCCAGAAGCCACGATGAGGTCAGACGCTATCCTGCTTGAAGCTACCAGCAGCAACAGCAGACCTGCTCCTGGGGGTTGTGTTGGAGACTCAATTACTCACGAGCAACATTACCATTTGTGACACTACTTTTCCACAATCTAAATAGGAAACTTGGGAAAGTTATGAAAGACATGAATATAGTCTTCAGCTTACATGATAGTTGCATTCCTATGGACTTATTGAATCTTACAATATTGCAAAACTCAATGGATATAAACATGAAAAACAGAATTGGACTGGGGCCCGGATAGTAGATTTTCTTCTGTCTGAATGTCCATCAGGACAAATGAACACTGTGTAGGACTTGGAACAACTGTCTTATCCTTCACGTTTCAGTCTGACATCACTGGTCTCTCTTCATCATTTCCAAAAAGCTCCTAGGGCAGGACCATCCCCAGAACCACCTCCAGTGAGGTTGGGTCTTTATCAGAAGGGTTACACTTTGGGCCCTTTGAGAGAAAGACCCTGTTCTTTCTCCTGTGCTTCACATGGAGGAAAAGCACATGTAAAGGACCTGAGCCAGGAACAAGCACAGCAGGTTCAAGGAATGGTTAAGTGGCTGGTGCAGTTAAAAAGGGTGAGTCAAGGGAACAGAAAGTCAAGACTCAGAAAGATAGGGCCCAATCATGAAAGACTTCTGGGTCGTTCTGAGGACCTCAACTCTTAAGCAAGATGGGAGCCCATGAAGAGTTGAAAAAATTGAGGTGATTCTAACAGGTTCCAGTGGCTGCTGCCTGATTTGCATAATACTTCTTGCCTCCATTTGGTTATCAACTGCATTAGTTCATGACTTTCAGGTCCCTGACACCCAGCACCACACCCAACACCTGAATAAAGAAACATGAATAGGTAGGGAAAGAGGATGTTTGGATGGAGGCCAGATTTATTCCCCCTCCTTTTCCCATCCAGTTCAAGACTCAGTCTCAATGCCACCTCGAGGAAGCCTTATTAGTCATCTTCACACACCAGGCCTCTCTATCATGTCCCCTTTCAGCACCCGTACTTCTTGACAGTTAGTCACAAGTAGACTCATCCATTTGGGTGTCACCCCTGCCCATCTGAACATAGCAAACTCTGACTTTCTCCAAGGACAGGCAGCGGTTCTCACTGTCACACCAGAGGAATCATCATTCCTATTCCACAAAGAGAAAACTGAGGTACAGAAGTCAAATAGAAGGTAGCTCAGCCAGTGGATGGCCAAGCCAGGATGTGTACCCCAGAGGCCCTTTTCATAACCACTGAGCCGACATGGCCTCCCATAGCCCTCTGCTGAGGATACGACCACATCTCAATATATACTCAGCTCGAGCCCAGCCTGGCATGCAGAGTATACAGTCCCTCTTCAACACTGGACTGTGCGTTGTGATTGGATTACTCACTAAAATTTATTTTTAGCTCCAAAATCAATTTTCTTGGCACTCTCTTAGTCATTGACAGACATGCATAGAGTAGCAAAAAATGGAGGCATCTAACACTCATGTTCCTGGCTGACACAAGTTAAACAGATGACACTCTGGCTTCTGGTTTCAGCTTTCATATGAGTGTCCTTTCTCGACCCATTTAAAACCACAGGGGCTTTTTTTGCATTTTTGTGCTTTTTGTTGATGGTTGTGTTGTTTAGACCAGCATTGTGCTGAAGTGTTATTTAGTGTTCCTAAGTGCAAGAAGGTTGTGTTGCCTTACAGAGAAAATAGATGCGTGAGATAAACTTTGTCCAGATGTGAATTGCAATGCTATTGGCAAAGTGAGCTCAATATTAATAAAACAGCAATATAAATTAAGTGTCATTAAACAAAACCTACGCCCATACAAAGTTATGGATTGGTGAATAAATTGTAACCAGAGGTTCACAGGACTCTTACCCTGTATCTTCCTTGCCAGCAACTGTTCAGGACTCACTAATTCAGCATTTGCAGGAATTTTGTAGAACAAAACTGCAGTGAATTGTGAGACTCGAGGGAATGCAGTAAATAGTGGCTAAATGAATGCTTGGCTGGCAGGAGCAAGTGGGTGAGTGGCAATCCAGGTGTGGATGAGAAATGTGCCAAGAACTTAGCCTCATCTCCCTGTCCTCTCCCTGCCCAGGGGTCAGAGTCACCAAGGTAGACTGGCAGCAGAGAAGAAATGGCACTGCCCACCGAACCCAGGAATATGCTTGCAGTGAGCTGGTGGTTCGCAGGGGCCAGCTGTTCCATATCAGTCTACATCTGACTGGAGTACTGGACAGAGAGGAGACCCTCACCCTCACAGTGGAGACAGGTACCTGGGCCTGCCCTCGCCCCCTGCTGTGGAATAGTTGGAGAGACAAGTTTTGTGGCCAGTAACTTGAGACACTAAGGTGAGCAGCACAGAATTTAGGGGAAATCAGTCCCTATGGTGGACTAAGCTTTGAACCCTGGAGGTTTCTGAAAACAGCTTCCTGGGAGCCACTGGAAGGTGCTGCTTGCAGACGGTGTGATGGGTGAGGTGACCTCTCTGGAGCCCTGTGCATGCCAAGGAACCCAGGGCTCTGGAGGGTTCGGGAAATTACTGGCACTTCTGGACCCAAGTTCTTCCTTTTTCTCCTGGCCAGACATAAGGCAGACTTTGGTTTGGAAGGGTGCTGGCTGTTCTCGTTGGCCCAGAAAGTGGCTGGGAGTCAAGTCAGCTGAGTTGTCCCACTCTGCCATTGGCCTCGTTTTGATCATTTGGGTCCTTCCCCCAACCATCTGCAGCATTTCAGGAGTTGATTTCAGGGCTCCTGATCCTGTGACTTCTCCACTGCTCTAAAGCAAGTTTCCCTAGGCAGGATCACCTGATGCCCTCTCCCTCTGCCAGGATCCCAGGCTTCTGAAGCCCTCCACACCAAAGCTGTGTTCCAGACAGCAGAGCTGGAGATGGGTGATGCCTGGACAGCAGCAAAGGAGACACAGACGGGGAACATCGTGACTGTCAGCCTCGCCAGCCCTTCAGATGCTGTCATTGGCCGGTACCTGCTGAGTGCGAGGGCTTCTTCCCGCCGCAAGCACAGTGACCGGAAGCTGGGCGAGTTTGTTCTGCTTTTCAATCCATGGTGCCCAGGTAGGAGCTGCCAAGTACAAGGCAGAGGGGTTCCTGACAGCTACCCTCAGAGGTCAGCCTGCCCTCAGGAACTATGGGAGGCAGATTAAAGGGCAGGGAAGTGAATGCGAAGAGCTTGGCATGGGCAGCAGCAGGCAGTCGGGCAGAGGAATCTCACAGCCTGTGCCCAAGGGACAGGAAACTAACAGGTCCTGGTGGTATCAGATGCCAGTGGTTAGGGGTGGGACCTGTTGGACAGGAAAGGGCCAAGAGTAGCTAAAAGGTAGAGATCTGGACTCATTAGCTCCAGGTCTACTAAGTCGCTTCTATGAGTCTCCATTTCCACACCTGCAACATGGGAATAATAAATAATAACTAATTCTTGGAATCTGGTAGGAATTCTTAGAGCTAATGCCGTAAAGTACAAGGTTCATCACAAAGGTTAAGGGCACTCAGGATCAGTATTCTTTTCCATGTTCAAGAAATATGAGTTTTCCATGGGCACACATGCTTCGAGGTAGGCCACCCAACGTGCCAAGATTTCTAAAATCCTTCATCTTGGGCTGGCCAGCCTCTGGTCCCTACACTGTAAAAGACCACCCAAGAGGAACAGGGCTTGGCGGGGAGGGGGAGAGAGAGGCAGGGAGGTGCCTGCCCCATTCAGCCTCCAGGCACCGTCTGTCTTCTGCAGGCCAGCAGGGCCAGAGCCCCAGCCCATGCTGGGCCTAATGATTCCTTTTCAGAGGATGATGTATTTCTGGCCTCAGAAGAGGAGAGACAAGAGTACGTGCTCAACGACAGCGGTATCATCTTCCGTGGCGTGGAGAAACACATCCGAGCCCAAGGCTGGAACTACGGGCAGGTCTCCAGGGGCACGGCCAGATGGGGCATGGGCTGAGGTGTGGGAAAGGCCAGCTTGGGATCCCTGCCGGGTGCTCACTTCTTCCCAGGAGAAGCAAAAAGAGTTAATCCATTCATCTACTTAGCAAATGCTTTCATTGATTCATTCATCTGCTATTCATTGTGCAAAGGCTTACGCTGAGTTCTTGAAAAGGAGTGATACTTTGGCTATGATTTGGAAATAAAAGAGGTCAATTCTTCATGGAAGAATAAATAGCTTTAACCAGTGGCTCTGAAACCCAAGTGTGCATCAGAATCCAATGGAGATCCCATTAAAACATAGGTGACAGCTCCAGCCGTCACGGAGGCAGGAAAAGGAGAGTGGTAGGGCAGGAGTGGAAGAGCACAGAGAGGGTGAAAGGAATCTCCATCTTGGAACTGAGGGAGGCTTCCTGATACCGGGATGGGGTCTCCAGATTTGGGCAGGGTCTGAACAGGCAGGGGGAAGAGCAGACAGCAGCATGGAGGTGGGAACTAAAGGAGTCCAGAGTTTCCTAGAGGACACTGCCTGTCTGGGTCCAGTGTCACCCAGGATGAAGGGGGGACAAGCAAGTTAAAGGCTTGACTATCTGGCTGAAGAGTCCTACACTGCTGCAGACTTCAGCAAGAGCTTTGAGGCTCAGGGGCTGGGAAGGCTGATGTAGTGGAGGTGTGTGTCTAAGGAGTAACCACGACTCAGCACCCAGCTCTAGTTGCCAAGGAAAAGTCAGCCTAGGGCTATCCAGACTTTCCCAATTTTCAGGGAATAGAAATTTAAATGTATATGAAAAATCTTTCCAGTTTTCAGTGTTACCAACTCACCCAAAAATATTGAAAGGAGCCTGTTAGTGAGGCAGACATGGCTCAAGAGCTGCCATTTTTGTGACTTTCCGGGGGTGAGAGGAGCCATGGGAGGTTATTGAGCAGGAAAGGATGTGACTAAGTTTGAGGTCCTGAGCAACCTGGTATCACTCTAGGACAGGTTTCTGCCAATTGGGGAGGCTCCATGATGTCCCTCAGGGGAGGTAGAGCAAATTCCCACTCGGACGTCTGTGACTGGCCAGGCAGGGGTGTGGAGGGGATGGATGGAATGGAGGCCGGGCAGGGATGTGGAGGGGCCGGGAATGTGCATGGGGTTCTAGCCTCTGAGCACAGCCCCTCTGGGAGCAGTTTGAGGAGGACATCCTGAACATCTGCCTCTCCATCCTGGACCGAAGCCCCAGTTACCAAGACGACCCAGCCACCGACATGTCCTGCCGCCACAATCCTGTTTATGTCACGAGGGTCATCAGTGCCATGGTGAGTGGCCCTGGCCTTCCCCTTCCCAGGATTTACACTACCTCAAGAATCCCCAGACCACCACCAGGGCCCAGCCAGGAATTTCTCCCCGGTCCCTTGTTTCTGTTTTCTGTGGCGGCATAACCAGCCACCCCCAAGCTCAGGGGCACAAAGCATCCCGGGTTATGATCGCAATCCTGAAGGTCAGGAACTGAGCGCAGCACCATGCAGAGAGCTTGTCTCTGCCCCAAGCTGCTTCAGTGGGAGGCGTCTCAATGGCTGCAGGTGGCTGCCATTGTTTGGCAGGACCATATATCTGGAGCCTTGATTCTAGTGGTCAGTGGCACCTCATCTCCCGCCCATGCCACGTCTGCTGGAGCTGGGTTGACCACAGTGGCATCCTTGCTGTCGCACCAGGCCCCTGGACTGGGGAGCAGCAGAGACTGGCTGGCATTGAACTCTCCACAGCCTTTCTGGTTTGGGCTTACTCACAGGCCAGCCTCATATGGTGACTGTTTTAAGGAAAAAAAGTTACACCGCCTGTCTGCCAAGGCTGGATCCTGGAGCCTGGCCCAGTGTCCCTTCCACGGTAATCAGTGGACTGGACAAAGCAGTCCTGAGCTGTCTCAGACTCAGGGGAGAGGCATGGACCTTGCATGTCCCTGGGAAGAGGGTACAGCAGCACGGGCTTGAGGTCCAGGACCGCTCTTTACTCAGCTCCCTGTGTAACTCAGGTCAGCCCCATTACCCTTCTGATGTTAGGTTTTCTCACCCAATAAAAGAACCTACAAGAAGATTCAAGGGTTAACCTAATGTGCACTGACTCCTTAGAATATTGCCTGGTCCACAGTAAGCACTCGGTAAATGTCAGCTGTCTCTATAATTATTGTACCACTAAAAGTCTCAAAATAGAGATCATTTAAAACAGGAAATACTCTAAAATTATTCATAAGGAACAGATTATCCAAATGGAAGATAATTGGAAATTTTAAGTAGTAATAAAAGAGTAGATATTTTCTTTCTTCTGTGTGTGTATGTGTATGTGTGCATGTGCATGTGTACATGTGTGTGCGTGTGTGTGCATGTATGTATGTGTGTGTGTGTGTGTGTGGTACGGGGATCTAACCCTGGGCCTTGTGCATGCTGAGGACACACTGTACCACCAAATTACATCACAGGTATTTTAAGACCACAAAGCCCTGAACTTTCAGTTTAAAACCAGGGAATAACCCCAGCTGATGGTCTGAAGCTGGGAAGATTTTACAGGAAAGACTGGCCCAGTGGTGGACCCATGGCCCCTTCCTGCAGGTGAACAGCAACAATGACCAGGGCGTGGTACAAGGCCAGTGGCAGGGCAAATACGGTGGCGGCACTAGCCCACTACACTGGAGAGGCAGCGTGGCCATCCTGCAGAAGTGGTTCAAGGGCAAGTACAAGCCAGTCAAATATGGCCAGTGCTGGGTCTTCGCAGGAGTGATGTGCACAGGTACAGGAAGAACACCTCTCATCAGCCTGCTCCCTCATTTGCATTCATTAGCATGTATTTGCATGTGCTCCAATCAGCCTGCCTTGATGGGGAAACAGAAGTCTGGTTAATGATGTAAGAGGCCAGAGACTGTAGTTCATTTTCTTGACATTTGATATTTTATCTGGCAGATGAGTTTCTCTTCTGTCTCTAGCTCAATGAGTGGCTAGGTGGGCTCTGTGGCCCTTTGGGCCTCAGGTCCCTCAGAAAATCTCCTCTGTGGCTGTAAGAATTTGCCAGGATCAGTAAATTCTCACTCCTCTGGCAGTAAGACCTCCAGAAGTTCCTGAGAAAGGGATGAAGAGAGCATGTGGAGAGAAGTCCCACCCACCCCCATCTGCCAAAGTACAGGAAGTGACCAAAATGCGGGGGGTGGGGACACAGACCCCCCCACCCCCCTCCCGGGTCCCTCCTGCCCCTGGAGCCTCGGGGCCCTCTGCTCTGCAGTCCTCAGGTGCCTGGGGATCCCGACACGAGTGGTGTCCAACTTCAACTCAGCCCATGACACCGACAGGAACCTGAGCGTGGACAAATACGTGGACTCCTTTGGGCGGACGCTGGAGGACCTGACAGAAGACAGCATGTGGTGGGTCCAGTCCAGCTCCACGTACTTGCGTTCTTCTCTCCTCTCCTCATAGCGGCATTTGTTTCTGGTGACGGGGCCTCTCCACTGCCCACCTTGACAGAGTCACCCCTCTTTCTCCTGGGTGCTCATCAGGATATTTTCCCGAATATCCTTCGTGAGAGGAGCTCTGAGGCCGCCTGTAGACTCCAAATCAGGCAAACAAGGAATTGGGTTTGTCTCTGCTGCCTCCTTCCTGCGTGACCTTGTGTGACCTTTCCTAGTCCCGTATCCTTGCCTTGAACATGGGAAGTGGGGAAGAAACCAGGAACTGCTTACTGGGACCTAGAGAGAGCTACAAAATCTAAACCCTACCTATCCTCACATTAGCCATGTCCCAGGGAGACTTGCACTTTCTATTCCTTGGACACACTACACCTTTTCTTGTCTCAGAAACTTTGCGCATTCCTGGAAAACCATTCATTCCCTTTCTTCTGCCTGGAACACCATTCCCTGCACCCTTCCTCTGACTCACTCCCATCTAGGTCTCCCCTGAGGCATCATTTACAGGGAGTAGATCTCTGGCAGTTATTCTCTGTCCAATCCCCTTTTTCCTCATGGCATTAATTGTTGCTTGCATTTATTTTATTTATCTGCTAACTTGATCCTTCGTCTCTTCCCGTCTGTCTGCTTCATTAGACTGTAAGCTGCTGCATGAAGGCAAGGGTCTTCTGCCCTATTTACAGTTGTGTTTGTGACACCCTGAAGAACAGGCTCTTTATACATGGGCACACTCAGAGGCCGCCTTCCCATCCTTTCCATGGCAGGAATTTCCATGTCTGGAACGAGAGCTGGTTTGCCCGGCAGGACCTGGGCCCCTCTTACGATGGCTGGCAGGTCCTAGATGCCACTCCCCAGGAGGAGAGCGAAGGTAGGGCTCAGTGGGGGGTGCCAGGCCCCTGTCTTCCCTCCTGCGCTTCTCACGCCCACCCATTTCACCCAGGCATGTTCCAGTGTGGCCCAGCCTCCGTCACGGCCATCCGCGAGGGCGACATACACCTGGCCCACGATGGCCCCTTCGTGTTCTCAGAGGTGAATGCAGACTACATCACCTGGCTATGGAATGAGGATGAGAGCCAGGAGCGCGTGTACTCGGACACCAAGAAGGTTGGGAGGTGCATCAGCACCAAGGCAGTGGGCAGCGATTCCCGGGTGGACATCACCAACCTCTACAAGTACCCAGAAGGTAAGGGCCAGAGGTGGCTTTTATTGGCTTCCCCGGGACAGGCCACAGACTGTAGAGAGCCAGTGCAGAGGTGGCTTAGGGCCAGATCCTGTCCCAAACATTATGACAGTGACCAGCACGTCCACTCAGCACTGTCTCAGGCTGGAGTCAAGTGCCTTTTTAAGCTAAATTAATTGCTTCCTCTGTTTGTTAAGTCCCTCCACTGTGCAAGATGATTTCCCTCATGTAATGAAAATAGCTTCGTTTCCTTGACCACCCGCCATATGGCAGGCAGTGTATTTAGGTGCATTCGCATATGATTGTGATAATTACTGTGAGTAATAACAGTAATGATCATAGCAGGTGTTGTCTACTGAACACCGAGGAAACGTGGCGGTAGGCACAGTTCAGAATAACAGCAACAGGCAGCTCTTGTTTGTTGTCTGCCAGGGTCTCCGCCACAATCACTTGTTTATGGCCACTGGTTGATGGAAGAGCCTGTACAAAAACAAGATGGTTGGGGGTTTTTTTGTAGCTGCCTCCAGCTGTATTATTTCCCATGGAAGAATGTGTCTCTGAAGAAGGACACAATCTGATCCATATGTGCCCGGGCATTTCTGCTCGCTAAAGCAATGTTAACGGCTAATTGAACCTCCAGTTCAGCCAGCCAAGTGGCGCATTCCTATAATCCCAGCTCCTTGAGAATCCAAGGCAGGATGATCACACATCCAAGACTGCCTCAGCAACTTTGTGAAATCCTGTCTCAAACTGAAAAATGAACAGGGCTGGGGATGTAGCTCAGTGGTAGAGTACCCCAGGGTTGAACATCCAGTACCAGAAAAATAAATAAATAAAAAGACTTCCTGGAGGGGAGGACTTGGTCTGCTCACTCTGCTGCAGGTGTGGGTGGGGAGAGGTCTTTTGACATCACCTTGAGGTCTCTTCTACGCTGCTCATGTAATACTTGGCTCAGAAGGACAGGTGAGCAGACCTGAAATAAAATGCCACTCCCTCATCCAGTCCTTACCAGGCAGCCCCTTCTCCGTGTTGATTCACCTCCACACCAGCCCACACACACCACCAACATTCCCTCCTGTCTGTCTCTAAGAACATGGCACTTGGGTGACTGTTGGCAACCTCCCCTCCTTGCCCTCCTTACTGTCCCGGCCTGGGCAACGGATGAGCGGGGTGGCCAGCCTCCCCTGCGCCAGATCATCTCTCACAGATCCTCCCGGTTGGCAACTGGTCTCATTTGCTGAGAACTTTTTTTGAGACAGGGTCTCCCTCTGTAGGCAGGCTGGCCTTGAACTCACTGTGTAGCCCAGGCTGACCTCTGCTAAGAACTTCTGGAACTCAGAATGTAGTCTGTAGGGGCTTTGGTCCTGAGCTTTGGCCATTTCAGGAGAAATCAACATCCTGACACATAATAACAATGCATTTCTCAACGCTTGTCAGAGAAGCCTAAAATCTGCATCTGTATGTGAAATTTCCTGATTTGAAGTTGCTGGCAACTGATTAAAAATCAATTTAAATAGAGAACCTGATATGGGCAAATGGCTGACTTCTGTGGTGGGGGCCATAGAAATTCGTAGCAGTGGTGATGGAGTGGTGGCCCTGGCCAGAGCAACGGGCTGGGCCTCAGGGAGGTGCCTGTCTCTGATGGTGACACTGCCATACAGGGTCTCAGAAGGAGAGGCAGGTGTACCGCAAGGCCATGAAGAATCTGCTCAGCGTGGAAGCCCGGGGGCAGAGGTCGAGGATCCACAGGGCCAGCAGGAACAGCCCCCAGCGAGATGACCTCCTGGAGCCCCCCACCAAGCCCAGCATCACCGGCAAGTTCAAGGTCCTGGACCCACCAGTGATGGGCCATGACCTGAAGCTGGCTCTGAGCTTGGCCAACCTCACCTCCCAGGCCCTGCAGGTCCAGGTCAATCTGAGCAGTGCCACCATTCTCTATACCCGCAAGCCAGTGGCAGAAATCCTGCATGAGTCCCACACAGTGAAGCTAGACCCACAAGAAGGTGAGAATACGGTGGCTTGGTAGCACCCAGCCAGCCAAACGAGGGTTGGGGACGGGGGTGGGGAATCCTGAATTTGTGTTCATTCCCAGAAAGAAAGGGAGCTTCCTGCTAGGTGCCTTGTCTCTTGTCCCCACTTTACAGATAAAAATACTGAGGGCTAAATAATGAAAATAGTAATAAAAGTCCACAATCAGTGGTGGCAAGCTGGCCTGATGGTGAAGTGATTTGCAGTCCCCAAATCAGCCCAACTGGTACGGGTATTTATACTCCAAAGAAACACATTTCACAGAGTATGGCGTATGCCTGTGTTGTTTTCTAAAATCCAAAAATACCTTGGAGTCCATCTGGCCCTAGGTGTGCTGCGTGAGCGGAGAGGACCCCCAAGAGATGGTTAGTAAGTGCCCTTCTGTGCCAGGCTGTCCCAAGAACTCAGGTGCAAGGCAGGAGCTGGTGGGAGCGTGGCTCCTTGGAGCCAAATTCATACAGATGGTGCAGGCAGTGGCAGGGCCCGACCAAGGCAGCCAGCCGTAAGGACACTCCTGCCCACGGATGCGGAAAGGGTAAAGCCAGGTTCCGAGCCAGAGGTACTCGACCCCAGGCTCGTGGTTGCAGCTGGTTCCGTGGCCTGACCGTTCACGATGGGATGTCAGCATGTGTCAGGGACGCTCGGAGCGCGGTCCATTTCCCTCAGACTCGACCTCGGAATTTCACCACAAAGCCACTGAATGGCTTCAGGCTTTTTGGAGGCTTCTGTGTAATTTTAACTGACTTTATTCCAATTACCTTTTATTTTAATATATCAACTTTTTTCTCTCGTGATTCTTGGACACATTGCACTTCATGTATGAGCTACTAAATGAATCCCGTGTGATTGTTCTTACTTCCTTCTCTTTGTTCGTCTCTGTCTCTCCTTCCCTCTCTCTCCACCCTTCCATCTCTGTCTCTCCCTTTGCCACCTCCTGTCTCTGTCTCTGCCCGTGTCCCCCACTCCTCTGTCTCACCCTCCTTCCCTCCCTCACTTCCTCCCCGCCAAAGAGTCAATTAAGCGAAGTTTAATTGAAGTTGCTCTCTGGACCCGTTTCTGACAAGTGAAACTTGTAGATTTTGACAGGGCTTGAAAACATATGAAGGAGGTGTCACACATTTTTAGCTCTTTTTGTCACTTTTTGTCACAAAATTTAAATCACAAAATAACACTTCATGATGAAATATTAATTAACATACACTTTCCCCTGTCTTTTTTTCATGTTAAAAGTAATACATATTCATTAAAGATTTTAAGAACAAACAACAAAAATCGCCTGTGATCTTACCACCCACCTACAAACTGTTAACAGGCTTTCCTTTCAAATTTTTAATGCCTGTTTGCTTTTTGAAAAATACAATTCTAATTAAATATTTCAAGTACTTATTAGTGTTCTGCTCTTTTCATATTACATTGTAATTTAAATATTTCTATAAGCAGTTTATAAACATAATTTTAATAAATGTGTACTATTTATGTAATGATTTACCTTTTCGTTCAGGTAGTTCTCAGCTTACTGTTATTAAAAATAACACTAAAGTTGGTGCATAAACAAATTGGTGCAAAAAATTTTCACTTTTTTCCTCTGGATTTTGGACAATTTAGACAGAATAGATCCACAAAAATAGAATTCTTTGTGTGTGTGTGTGTGTGTGTGTGTGTGTGTGTGTGTTTTTGAGACAGGGTCTCACTATGCAGTTCAGACTGGCCTTGTGCTCACTTTGTAGCCCAGGCTGGTCTTGAACTCGCACAGATCCTCTTGCCTCAGCCTCCAGAGTGCTGGGATTACAGGCGTGAGCCACCATGCCTGGCAAAAATAGAATTCTTGAGCCAAGGGGCATGACTATTAGACTTATAATTTATTTAAAATAGATTTTATTAAGCCATGTATGGTGGCATACACCTGTAATCCCAGCACTTGGGAGGCTGAGGCAGGAGAATTGCTGCAGGTTGGAGGCCAGCCTGAGCTACAAAGTAAGTTTAAGGCCAGCTTGAGCTGCAGAGTGAAGCCCTGTCTCAAAAAGACACACACACACATATACACATTATATATACATATACACACACACACATGCACACACACTTATTTTATAAATTAATTGACTTTACTTTTTAGATTTTAGGTTTACAAAAAAAATTGAGTGAAAAGTAGAGTCCTATCTACCCCCTCACCACCCACCCTCTTCTGCAATTTTTTTTTTTTTTTTTTTTTTGGTACCGGGGATCAAACTCACAACCTTGGGCTTGCCAGGCAGGCACTTATGTCACTGAGCTAAATCCTCTTTTGTGATTTTTAACATGTTGCATACCTGTGGTACATTCAAGCTGATGCTATTTTTAACTGAAGTTTAAATTATATTAAGTGATTACATAATTTAAATTGGGACTCACTCTTGAAGTTATACATTCTATGAGTTTTGAAAAATGTATACTCACTCATACTGTTATTAAAGAATCATAGGAAAGCATTCCACTGCTGTGCTTTTTTCTTCATCCCTCCCTAACTCTGCATCCCCAGCAACCACTGATCTTTTTACTGTCTTTTTGGTTTCACTTTTTCTAGAAAATCATAGAGTTGCAATCGGATAGTTGGTAGCCTTCTCAGATTGGTTTCTTCTCCTTAGCAATCTATACTTGTGTGTCCTCCATGCTTAGTTTTATTTTGTCTCTTAATACCCGGCTTCCTCGGCTCACTGAGCAGTATTCCCTTATATGGGCTGCAGTGTATATATCTGCTCATCTTTCTCGGTTGCTTGCAGTTTGGGGCAATTAAGAATAAAGCTGCTGTAAGCATCTGTGTTAGTCCATTTGACTTTAGTACAGTGAAATACCTGAGGCAAGTTAAAGGAAAGGAGGGGAAAAAGAAGAAAGGAAGGAAGGTAGAAAGGGAGGGAGGGACCAGGAGGAAGAAACACAAGGGAAGGAAGGAAGGAAGGAAGGAAGGAAGGAAGGAAGGAAGGAAGGAAGGAAGGAAGGAAGGAAGGAAAGAAAGAAGGAAAGAAGGAAAGAAGGAAAGAAGGAAGGAAAGAAGGAAGGAAGGAAAGAAGGAAGGACGGAAGCTCACAGCTTCGAAGACTGGAAATTCAGATACATAGCACCGTCTCTGGCCAGGGCCCTACCACAAATGACAGAGCACCCTTGAGGAAAATGAGAGATACCGGGTTCTCATGGTATCTTCAGGGGAGCACCCTCGATGACCTCAGGGCCTCCCACTAGGCCGCACCTTTTTAAGGTTCCACCACGTCCTGATACTGCACTGTGGGAAAAGCTTCCAGCACTCCAACAGCAACACTCAAGCAACATTCAAATCATAGCAGCACCATGTACAGGTTTTTGTGTGAACAACATTTTCAGTTCATTTGGATAAATAGCCAGGAGTTCAACTGCTGGATGGTACAGTAAGAGTATGCTTAGCTCTGCAAGAAACTGCCAAACTGTCTTCCACAGTGGCTGTAGCATTTTGCACTCCCGGTAGCTGCTCCGTATTCTACCCAGCACATGATGCATAGTTTGGATTAATGCCACTGTAACGGGTATGTAACAGTATTTCATTGTTATTTTAATTTACAACTCCCTATTCCTGTGTGATGTTGAACATCTCTTAATATACTTGTTTGACAACTTTGTGTCTTCTTGGGTGAAATACTTATATCTTTTGCTCCTGTTTTAATTGGGTTTTTCGTTTTCTTATTGTTGAGTCTTAGAAAGTCTGTGTGTACTTTAGATAATAGTCTTTTATCAGCTGGGTCATTAGCAAATATTTTCTCCTACCCTGTAGTTTGCTTTCCCATTCTCTTGGCAGTGGCTTTTTCAGGGTAGAGTTTTAATTTTCATAAAATCCATTGTATCCATTTTTTCTCTCATGGATCATGGCCTGGTATTATATGAAAAAGTCGCCATTAAACACAAGGCCATCCAGATTTTCTCTTGTTGTCTTTGGGAGTTTTGCATTATTGAATTTTATGTTTAGGTCTATGACCCATTTTGGATGACTTTCATGAAGAATGTAAAATCTACATCTAGATTTTTTTTGTTTGGGGACAAGTTCTCACTATGTAGCCCAGGCTGGCCTCAGCCTCTCAAGTGCTAGGGTTACAGGCCTGCACCACCATGCCTGGCTGCCTAGATTTTTTTTTAATGTGAATATCCAGTACTTCCAGAACCATTTGTTATAAAGACTTCTTTCTCCATTCTATTTCCTTGGCTCTTTTGTCAAAGATCAGTTGGCTTTTTGTGTAGATCTAGTTATGAACACTAGTCTTTTCTGTTAATCTAATACTATTCTTTCACCAATCCCACGTTGTCTGGCTTACTGTGGTTTTAAGTAAGTCTTCAAATCAGACAGCGTCTCTCCAGCTTTGTTACTCTCCTCCAGTACTGTGTTGACTATTCTGAGTTGTTTGCCTCTCCACATAAATTTTGGAGTTAATTTATCAGTGTCCATAAAATAACTTCTCTTGATTGATATTGCATTGAACCCATAGATCAAATTGGTAAAAATTGATATATTGGCAATATTGAACCTTCCAGTGAATGACCATGGAACACCTCTCCATTGATTTAGCTGTTTAATTTCTTTCATCGGAGTTTTCAGTTTCCTTATATTGATCTTGAACATGTTTTTTAGATTAATTCCTGAGTGTTTCATTGGGGGAAGTTGACATAAATGCCATTGCATTTTTAATTTCAAATTGTAGTTGTTCATTGCTGGTATGTAGAAAAGTGAAAAATGCTTCATTACTCTTATACCTTGTAAACTATCTATATTCAGTAGTCTTTGTTTATTTTTGCTGTCATCTCTTCTGGGATTTTTACATAGACAATCATGTTGAGTATGAACAATATTATTTTTAACCCTTTCATCCCAATCTATATACTTTTTCTTTTCTTTTCTTGGCTTACTGCATTAGGTAGAACTTTCCAACATGATATTGAAAAGAAGTGGTAAGGAGAGACTTCCTGACCTTGTTCTTGAGCCTGGAGGGAAAGCTACTGGTTTCTCACCAGGAAATTTGATGTGTGCTGTAGGGCTTTTTGAAGATTTCCCATGTCAAACTGAAGATCCCCCACCCCCAGTTTGCTGAGAGATTTTACCATCAACAGTTGTTAAAGTTGGTTAAATTCTTTTTCCACATCTGTTATTAGAATTAAATAATTTTTCTTCTGTTATTTGATGGATACATTAATTGACTTTCAAATGTTGAACCATTTTGCATGTCTGGAATAAGTTCCACTTAGTGTAATTCCTTTTATTATTGTGAGGTTTATTTGTTCATATTTTGTTCAGGATTTTTACATCTATGTCCATGAGAAATATTGGACTGTAATTTTCTTTTCTTATAGTGCCTTTGTCTGGTCTTCATATTGGGATAATGCTGGCTCCAAGCATGAGTTAAAAAATCCTCCTCTGCTTCCATCTGTGGAAGACTTTGGAGATATTTGACATAGTTTCTGCCTTAAGTACTTGGGACAGTCCACCAGCAAACCCACTGTGGTCTGATGCTTTCTGTTTTGGAAGGTTCCAATCATTTATGTACTTAAGGCAGATACGCCCATTCATTGCCTATTTCTCTTTGTGTGAATTTTGGCAGATTATATCTTTCCAGGAATTTGTCTATTTTAGGTTTTATGTTATCAAATTTGAAGGCATAGAGTTATCTATAATTCTTCTTTGCTATATTTTTATGTTCATGGACTCTCACATTTCTGATATTGATAATTTGTAGCTCTCTTTCCCCCTCCCCCCACAGCCTGGCTACAGGCTCATTGCTTTTATTGATCTTTTCAAAGAACCAGCTTTAGGTTTTGTTAATTTTTCTCTATTGATTGGCTACTTTCAATTCCATTGATTCCTGCTCTAATTTTTATTATTCCTTTTTTATCTGTTCATGTTGGGTTTAATTTTTTTCTAATTTCTGCAATAGAAGCTTAGATTATTGATTTTAAAACTTCCTTCTTTTCTACTGTTTGCACCAAATGGTAAACATTGTAAGCACTGCTTTTGCCACATTCTGGAAGTTTGATGTTTTATTTTTGTTTTCACTAAGTTGATAATATTTTAAAATTTATCATGAGATGTTTTATTTGACCAACATTTTTTTAGGCCAACTAAGTTGTTAATTTCCAAGCACTTTGTATTTCCCAGCTGTCTTTTTGCTATTGGTTTCTAGCTTAAATTCCACTGTGGTCTCAGAACATACACTGCATGGTTTCTATTCTTTAAAGGTTGTTACTATGTTATTTATGACACAGAATGTGATCTATATTGGTGACTGTCCCACGTGAACTTAAGAGTGGGAATTTTGCTGTCATTAAAGGAAGTACTCAATAGATATCAATTATATCCGTTTGACTACTGGTGCTGTTGAGAATCACTGTTCCAGGGAAAGGTCTCAGTTTTGCTCAGATTATTAGTAGAGTCCATTATTCAGAGGCCTTCAAGAAGCTTTAGTCTGAACACTGTATCTAAAAAAACACCTTTCTCTGACTTTCTCCCTGGGCCCAAATTTGTACCAAAGTTCTGTTTATGCTTATCATTTGGTGGCATATGGTGGTTCTTTATGGTGGAGTCTATTTGCATCTCTTTTCTTTATTAAATGCTTTGGTTGGGGTTGGGAATATAGCTCAGTCACACACCACCTGCCTGGCAAGTGTGAGGTCCTGAGTTCAATTCCTGGTACCCCCCCAAAAATTTATTGGTACTATTTAGATATTCATAATGATCACATTCATCATAGGAAATTTGTTCCTGTACATGATGCATATTTTGTTTTTACATGATATATCTTGATTCCTCTTTTTGTCCCATTCCCCTTCCCTCCCTTCAACCCCTCTTCCTCTGCTTATTTACAAAAGCTTTGTTTCCATTTTACCCTTCTTTCCTAATCTCATTCTCTCCCTTTCCTTCCTTTTCCCCTCCCTTCTCCCTACCTGCCTTTCTAACAAGTTTCCTAGTGATGCTGGTGCTGCTCGTCCTAGGACCAAACTTGGAGAACTCTGGTCTCCCACTATACAAGAAGCAAATATGTTAATGTATGCAAAGTATTTGGCACAGTTCCTACCACCTAGTGAACATATAGTTTTTGGTGGTGTTTGTCCATGTTTTCACATCACTATAAGTTGGGGATAGCGAAACGGTAATGGTATCTGCTCATGGAATTATGATGATTAAATGAGTTAGTCCATGAAACGTTCAAGTGCCCAGTATGCATTAATGTTTTATTTAAAGTTAGCTTTTAGGACCAAGGATTTAGCTCAGTGGCGGAAGTGCCTGCCTGGCATCATGAGGTTGTGAGTTTGATCCCCATTACAAAAAAAAAAAAAAAGTTAGCTTTTATAACTATGAGTTACTGTGTTATTGAAATAAAGATTCTTCTGGCAATAACATATTAGAATAAGAGGGCCAGAAAACAGGGCAGTATTTCACACATGGACAGCCTGCTGGCATTCAGGAGCAGGTACTATATGCAAAATTCTGAGGGACCAACAGCATGAGGCAGTTCAAGTTTAAGCATCTTTTCCACAAGTTCAAAACTTGGGGTCAGGAAAAAAAAGCATAAAGGGAAGCAGTAACAGAAGAAATGATGGTATGGCCTGGAGCAAACCAAAAAGGACACATTGTACCTAAAAGAAAAGACATAAAGGGGACAGAAATCCCAAATATAACTGACAGGGAGATATGGCTTGTGGCGATCCGTACACACAAGAAGAGAGTCCACAGGTGAGGAGTTCACGGCTGGTGAAAGGCAGACAGAGGTGGCCAGGACCATGGGAGCTCAGGAAGCGAGAGGGACTTCAGTAATCAGGGAAATTTGTTAGAAAGTTTCAAATCTGAGAGGTCTTGGAGACACAGTGCACTGTTATGAAAGCTTCCTGCCCTGAGTCTGAATGCCACTTCATTTTGATTTCTTGTATTTGCTGTGTGACTTTGGATAAGAAAATCACCCTCTCTGACCTTTGGGTTTCTTTATCTATAGGCTAAAGAGAATAATGCCCTTCTCAGAATAGTTGCAAGGACCAGAGGGGGTATAGCTATTAATCAGGCATCGCTTTCTTCATTCTGGGTTCCACTGAGCCCCAACTCCCATCTCTGCCTTCTCTTCCAGAAAAGAAAATCCCAATTACAATATCTTACTCTCAGTACAAAAAGGACCTGACTGAGGACAAGAAGATCCTGCTGGCTGCTATGTGTCTTGTCACCAAAGGAGACAAGCTCCTGGTGGAGAAGGACATTACTCTGGAGGACTTCATCATCATCAAGGTGATGCCCATCCACATCCACCACCCCGATCCTGGCGGGTCCCCTTCGGAGCTGGGAGAGGCCATCAGAAACTTGGGGGTTGTGCCTTCGGCTCCCAAGGGTGGGAAGGAGTGGTGTGGATGGATGCAGGAGCACGTGAAGGCAGGGGGTGGATATAACTAATCCTCAGGCCCAGCCAGGACCATGGGCTTCTTGGGGGAAGGGGAGAGATAACTCATGGACGTTTCCCTCAAGGTTCTGGGCCCAGCCACCGTGGGAGTGGCTGTTGCTGTAGAAGTGACTGTGGTCAACCCCCTCTCGGAGACAGTGAAGGACTGTGTGCTGATGGTGGAGGGCAGTGGCCTCCTCCAGGGACAGCTCAGCATCGAGTAAGTGCTAATCTGAGGTGGCAAGGAGAGGGGCTGCCTTCCTTGGGGCACCCGGAGAGAAGCTGCTGGGAGGGGAACAGAAAGATCCTGGAAAGGAGCACCGAGCCTAGGCACATCCGCCTCCATCCATTCAGTCACGAATTTACTCCACAGTGTAGCTCACCGGCTCACTCACGCATGTCATGCACGCTTTCACTCATTTCCTGTTTACCTGCTCATTCACTCACCCTCATTTATTCATCTCTTCTTTTATACAAAATTTTCACTCACTCATTCAGTTATTCATCCTACTCCAGTCAGTTTTGATTGGTTCATCAGCCACTCATTCAGTCTTTGATTTCCTCACTCACCTGTTCATCCATCCACTTGGTCAAGCACGGATGCTCCGCGCATGGAGAGGTAGCTCGGTGATAGAGCTCTTGTCTAGCCTCAGAAGGCCCTGGGTTCAGCTCTCAGTACTGGGATAAAAAAAATAATAATAAACTGAAAGGAGGGAGGAAGGAAAGAGGACTTCCCAGAAAGAGGTCTGCTACTAATGTAGTCAGAGAAAGTCCTCTGAGGAGGAGAAACTTGACAAACGTCTTGGGTGTGGGGAGACTGGGAAGGCATCCTGGGCGGGAGGAACCCTGAAAACAAAAGCCAGGGGAGGGAGGTGTAAGATGAATTCAGGACACGGGAGACTGGCCTGGCTGGGAGAGGCCAAGAACGGGAGAGGCGGGTGGGAAGTCTGATGAGGCTCAGGTGCCCAGCAAGGCGAGGCTGACCCTGTGGACTCTGGGGAGCCTGGACTGACTTGGAAGGGAGGGGACACTGATGACCTGCCTTCCCCCTCCCCTTGCCTCCAGCGTGCCCACCCTGCAGCCCCAGGAGAGGGCCTTGGTCCTGTTCAGCATCACCCCCTCCAAGAGCGGCCCGCGGCAGCTGCAGGTGGATCTCGTCAGCCCCCACTTCCCGGACATCAAGGGTTTTGTCATCATCCAAGTGGCCACAGCCAAGTGATGGGCCCAACTGAGAGGGGAGGAGTTGTTCGCCTCCACACTGAGTCCTTGTGGGGAGCCAGAAGCCCTGGATTTGTCCTGTTTCTGTCCCTGCCCTACTCTGAATTTAGGTCCCTCCCAGGCCTCAGTTTCCTCATTTGTAAAATGAGGTGTTGGACTCAGCAGCCACTAACCTTTTGGGCAGGTGACATAAGGACCTAGGCGTCCTCCAGTGCTCCAGCTCGTCATCCTTGAACATGGCTGGAGGCTGATGCCCCAGCTCACCGGGCTCCGCCAGCTCTGCCCGGTGACTCACCTCCTCACTTCTCTCTCAGCTCTCCAAACGTTCTGGCCACATCCAGGCCCCAGAATCCTCCCAGGTTCAATAGCCCAGAGGATTAGAGCTGGACCTAAACGTCCCTGAACTTCCCCGTGAAGAGAAGAGTCTGACTGAGGCCACAGGGTGAGCTAGAGGCAGAGCCTGGCCACGCGTGTGCCATTCGCCCCGCCTAAGTTCTACCCCCAGTCATGCTTCAATTTCAAGCAAGGGGATATTTTCTCTCCATGGAGGCACAGGCTCTGGATTCAAGGAGATCCTACTGCCTGAAAGCTGTTAAAAAGATAAGGGAGAGGCCATCATACTGGATTGCATTCCCAGAAAATAGGAGCCGCACCCGATATTTTTCCCTTTAGAACCTGCACTACACCGGCAGAGCATCTCTAGGAGCTTGCACTACACAGACCATCAGCTTGGAGTCAAACCCAGTGTAGCTCCTGCAGTAAGGACCAGAATAGCCCCACCAGGCCCTGAAGATAACCGCACTGGTTATGAGAGTCTGCTCTGAAATTTTCTACACAGCCAAAAAACACCCCACCTAAAACTCATGATGTAATTTCAGTAATCTGAACAACAGTAACAAAGCAGATGCCTCCTGGATCCAAATTCAGGTGAGAACAACTTATGCAGGGGTCTCTGTAGAAAGATGGTCAGACAAGGACACAGGCAGCCTGCGATGGATGGTCCTTGTGACTTTCAGTGCAGGCATTTCCCGGACCGTGCCGCAGAATGTGGGACGGGACTTGGAGAAGCAGAGGAGTGAGTGAGTAGGTTTTCTTCTCTTTTATTCTGAGACAGGGTCTCACTCAATTGTCTGGGCTGAGATTGAACTTGCTGTCCTCCTGCTTCAGCCTCCCAGAGAGCTGGGATAACAGGTGGCCATCACACTCAGCCAGTCTGTGTGTGCAGCTCCACAATCCCCTTCACAAATGTAGATTTTCGGTGCTGATTCCATGTAAACAGGGCAGCTGGAAGAACGGGGCAGGCAGCCTTTCCCTGGAGACTGGAGTCAACAGCAGGCCTTGTCCTGCTCCTGGTACTGGGGGCTCTGTCCCACAGGCAGCCAGGAGGGGACTCCCTGAGTGGGGCTCCAGCAAATGCCAGGCACCCTCATCCCCCCTCAAAACTCCCACAAGTGGAGTCCCCCAGGAGCCGGTGCTGGCATGGAGCAGCATGTTGGCTGAGGGGTGACCTGGGGATCCACACCCCCTAGAAGGCAGTGGGGGAGCAGTAGCGGGCAGAGGCAGGCGTCAGCCATGAGGCAGGCCCTGTGACAACCTCGGGGCAACCCACAGACACCTCAGAGCCAGGAAGGGAAAGTAACTGCAGGGGAAGAGGCCACCTGAAAGGTACTTGTTTGTAGTAGGGTTCCCCTGCCCTTGACGCCTTCCAGCTGGCTGAGGCAGCACTTTAATGAGACTAAACTGGTCCCACAGGATCTTCCGCCCCGCCCCGCTTCCAGGTGAAAGCAGAGGCCAGAGGGTGGGAGAGGGGGAGACTGAGGTGAGACAGCTCAAAGGCCCAGGGGAGCGTGCTGAGAATGAGAATGTGGTTTGGGGTTGGGATTGATTACCTTGCGTGGGCAGGGCAGCACCCTGACAGTGTCCCAAACAGGAAGGGCAGAACAGGTAGTTCAAGACTGAGAACAGCAAAGCACGGTAGCACATGCCTGTAATCCCAGCACTCAGGAGGCTGAGGCAGGAGGATCACTGTGAGTCTGAGGCCAGCCTGGGCTACATAGTGAGTTCAGGGCCAGGCTGAAGTACACAGTGAGACCTTGCCTCAAAAAAAAAAAAAAGAAGAAAGAAGGAAAGAAAGAAAAGAAAGGAAAGGAAAAGGAAAGGAAAAAAAGACTGAGAACAGCTTTGTAATTGGTTTGTCACAAGGACCCCAGTTGTCCTTTCCTTTGAGTCACCTTGGTCCCATAGACATCTCAAACCTTCACAGAAGTTCTGGATTCAGTGCTATATCAGGACCTGGGCTCCCACATGCAAAAGGCCCCCAGGGCTTTAGACCCACAGCTGGCAAGCTTTGCCATCAAGGAGAGAGTAATGTTTTAGGCTGTGCAGGCCAGAAAGTCTGTGCTCCCACTGCTCGGCTTTGCCCCTGCAGCTCTAATGCTGCCATAGAGAGCGAATAAGCAATTGAGCACAGATATGTTCCAATAAAACTTTATTTCAAAGCATGCAGCAGGCCAAGTTTGGCCCGGGGGGAGGGGGAGGCGGTGTATGGGGGCCCTGCTGTGGGGTAATAGGCTAACTCAATGCTTGCCCCAGGGCTGAGCTCTAACACCAGGCCTAGAACCAAGCACAACCTGGGCTAAGGCCTAGCTCTGCAGAGGCCCCAGACCAAGCCAAACTGAGGCTCCAGCTTGTGTAGGTGACCCCACATAGAGCCATGACTCAGAACCAGACTGGTCCTGACCCAGGGATGGCACAACCCCAGACCTTGACTTCCCACCAAGTCCTGGCTCCTGTCAGGTTTGACCTGGTCAACGCCAACATTAGTCTCAAGTCTGACTGATCCAGCCCCAGACTGACCTGGCCCTTTCAGAGCCTTCATCCCAGCCTCCTCACTGAGCTCCAGTCCTCATCTCTGATTGGACCCTGATCCCAGACTGAGCTCTAACCTACGCTGAGGCCTGTCCACCATCTGAACCTGGCCAGAGCCAGCCTAGGCCTTGGGTCTGGTTTTCCTGTCCAGATCTGAGCCTCTCAAATGGGGGCCCCCCTCCCCTCCCGCAGTCCCTGGGTGAAGATGGCCTGTCTTCCTGCACTAGGGCTCTGAGCTCCCTCACCTACCTGCAAGGATGTTAGGCAGAAATACTGGGGAAACATGGTGAAGCCCTGGTGTCCTTTCTCCCAGAGAACCCACATCTGGGACCCAGGCCTCAGGAGCACCTGAGCCCAGGACATGTGCCCAGGACAAAAGAGACTCTGCAAGCTCCTGCCTGAACAAAGGCCCACCTGCCAGCCTTGGCATCAGGACGCTCCCTCCCGCAGGCTTGGGAACAACAGTGGGTGCAGGCAAGGGTCAGCCATGACAACCTCTGGGGACCTACAGGCAGCTTAAGCCACTGTGACCGAGATGGTGGCCAGGTCTTTCTACGCGGGTATCTTTCTCTGATTTACCAGAGAGGGCCCCTGACTCTGGGTGCCACAGCTCTCTACAGCTGGGACATCCCGGAGCCAGCCAACAGCTGAGGGGCATCTGCGGGCAGCATGGTCACCAGCTGGGGCACGAGCTCTCCACCCAGGAGGTCTGGGCCAGGCATCTCCATGTCCCCACATGACACTCCGTTCGACTCCTGGGACAGGGCTGTGCCTTAGGCTCCCCACATGTGTGCTAACATGCATCAGGGCTCAATCACAGCACTTTAAAAGATATGAACAACAAAATGAGAAATAAAAGCAAATGGGAAAGCAACTTCTTGTATAAATAAGCTAATTATATCTAGTGGTAAGATGAGCGACGGGTTAGGATAACTTTACCTTAGAGAAGGGGATCAAAGAAAGACTGTTAAAGGCCTGACATTTTAATAGTAACAATAAAAATAATGATTAAATGCTAAGTCAGTATGTGTGCCAGGAACTGTTTCAGGTGCTTTACACGTGATAACTTACTTAACCTTCCTAATAACTCTGTGAAGTAACTACTATAGTCTCTCTTCTTTCCAAATGAGGAAGCGGGGGTGGGGAGGGCACAGCGAGGGGAAGTCACGTTTGGACACTTGCACAGGACACACATGGCAGATGTGGCATCTGAGGCCAGGGTGTCAGAGGCGGTGCTCTCAGCCACTTTGTTTCCTGCATGTGAACGGCCAGTTGTGGGGAGATAAGGAAACTGATCCATCAAGGAAACAAGACCTGTCAGATGGGGACTTGTGTTAGTTTTCTATTACTGTAATAAAATATATGTGACAATAAGCTTAGAAAAAGGTTTCAGTTTCAGAGGTTTCAGTCCATGGTCAATTGGCCCCATGGCTCTTGGGCCTGAGGTAAAACCACACACTGCAGAACCACACATTGTAGCAAAGCTGCTCACCTCACTGCAGAGATGCAAAAAGAAAGAGGGGTTGTCCCAAGACCCCCTGCAAGGACACACCTCATATGACCAGATGACTTTCAAGTAGGTCACATGTCCTGAAGGTTCTACCACCCCCAACAGTGCCGCAAGCTGGGGACCAAGCCTTTAACACATGGGCCGCAGAGACTCTTCCAAACCATAGCCCTTGTGAGAAGTCGTCTTTCCAACGCTGTCTTGTAGGAAGGCAGCTCTTGGCCCTATCTCTTCTTGGGATGAGGAACAACGAGGCTCCCTCTACCTGTCTTGGCACAGCCTGAGCTGAGCACCTTCACCCAGTCACATGCTGTCTCCTGGGACTTTGACTCTCAAGAGATCAGGAAAAGGGAATATTCAGGGGACTTTAGAGTCAGTGAGGGGGTGGCCATGGTGTCAGGACTGTAGGCATCCTCCTAGCCAGTGATTTCTGCTACAGCCGTTCTCTTCTGATTACCCATTTCTGTGTAACAAACCAATCCATAATGTAAGGCTTAAAGTAATGACAATTATTTTGCTCATGAATCTTCACTTTGGAAGGGGCTGGCGGAGATAACTGACCTCTGCCAACTTGGTCACCCCCAGATAGCTCCGAGACTCGGGGACCCTCCACAGGCTCCTCCAGGTTGCTAGTGGCTGGCACCGGTTGTTCACTGAGCACCCAGTGGGATTCTCAGCTGGATCCTCTACCCATTGTAGCCCAGGCTTCTCCCAAAGTGGCAGCTGGCTGGCCAGGCCAAGCACTGCAAGAGGGAGAGCACCAGAGATGTCATACTGCTTTGGCCATCTCTTCATGTCACCCAGTGTCATTTCTGCCACATTCCATTCATTGAGGCAGTTACAAAGTTCTTCCCAATGTCGAAGGGAAGGGAAGTTGATTCTAATGCATGATAAGGCACGGAAATGATCCAGAGGGAGCCGGAGGGCTGGACATATTGCTAGGCCTCTCCCGGGAATACACAACATGCTGTCCTGTTTCTTGCTGCCTGCTTGGTCTTCATGGGATCCCACTTTCCCCTAGATTGTGTCTGTCTCTTAGCATCCTCTCATTTCAGCCTAATTCTACTCCGTCCCCTTTAATTCAAGCCACCAAACTTCATTTACCTGTAACCAAGAGCCCTGACTCATACACATCCTGAGGCAGAGATGAGCCAGCTGCGTCTCAGGAGCAGAGCAAAGCCATCGCCCCCAAGTGCCCTGCAGCTCATCGCCCTCTCCTGACGCTGGTCAGCAGTCCTGACCTTCAAACCCTAGAAGCCAAAGGGATTCCGGAGGCCAGGACTTGACCCCGATCCCCAGCAGCTTCTCACTGGAGTCATCTTTGCAGTTTCCTTGGGCCTTCGGGGCTGTCCCTCAGGAAGATCCCTGGCCTCCTGCTCAGGGGTCAGGCAGAGTGAGTTACAAGGCTGTTTCTTAAACTGAAGCAAGGAAGGTGAGGGGTAGCTGTGCTAATAGCAGTGCTTAGAGCAAGCTCATCATAGGAGCAGAACCACAAGGAATGCCTATGCAGAGAGAGGAGGATTTTTTTTTTTTTTTGGTATAAAAGTGACTCAAGTGCCTCTGAAGTGGATATACCCCGAGATGTACAGTTAACGAGCTGGATTCCAGGAGCGCTGATGGTGAAGTTCCAGTCTGACGGCTGGTAGGCTTGTGACCAAGGAAGAGGCAGTGCCTCAGCTCAAGTTCAAATGCAGGGGAAGACCCAGTTGGATGGCAGTCATGCAGCAGGGCTCCCGTTTATTAATGGGAGAACTGTAACTGGGAGAACTGTCTTTGTAACGCATTGATTCCTTCAGCTGATTAGCTAAGACCTGCCGATTAGGGAGGACAATCTGTTTTACTCAGTCTACTGATTCAAATATTAATTTCATCCCAAGACATGCAGAATAGTATCTGACAAAATTGGTCCAGTCAAGTTGACACACAAATGAACCCTCACACTGGTGGACTCAGTTGTTGAGTGGGCCTCATGAAGCAGTGTCAGTGAAGTTGGCTGTTACAGTTTCTGAAGTTTGTCTGCATCAGACACAGGTGTAGGAAGCAGGGGTTAGCACTGCCTAATAATAACAAGGACAACAGTCAATGAACACTCATAAGGCAGTTGAATCTCTGAGATGCTAAACAGCTCCTCAGAGGTTAATAAATCGATAATGGTGGAACAGGCAGTGAATTCAGGCAGCCTAGCTCCAAAGCTCATGTGCATAACCACCAAAGAATATGTTTTTTCATCTTCCTCTGGGACATTTCACCCATGTCTCTCTGGATCGAGAAGAGGGAAGCTGCCCTGGTCACTAAGGAATGCTGCCATCCTACAGGTGTGTGTGTGTGTGTGTGTGTGTGTGTGTGTGTGTGTGTGTGTGGCTGGTATTACTGGAACCATGTGACATTAATATGTGAAAATTACTTGGTTTCTTTTCTTTTCCAAAGCTATTTGCATTTTTACACAGTTACCTGGAGAGGGTGATACCTAATTTGACTTGAAGAATGACTCACAGGCAAATTTGAAGTATCACCAGTGGAACCCCAACCCTAACCCTAAGACCTTCAAAGAATTGCTCAAATTTTAAGATCCTCTGGAGCTAAATTCCAGAACTGTTCTCACCAGAAGCAGGTCAAGTGATATAGCACAGACTAGATATCAGCTCCCTCTCACACCTTTCTTCCTCTGGAGAAGTAGTCAGCCAGTGCCAACAGGAACCTGATAGAGCCTGTGTCCTGTGTGAACTGAGGCAGGTTATACTTAGTGGAGGTTTAGGCCCTTCTAACTCCAGGCAAAGAGTGAGCCCCAAGTATAACCATGGCCACAGAACTTGCCTTAACAGAGGAGGGTGGCCTGGTGATGCATTTACATTTCTTGGCTACCCAGAAGGAGGAGACTGACTGGGAATGAGGAAGAGATGCCAATTCTCATTACTTTTACTCAGCATTGCCCAGGAGCCTTAAATGCAATAAAGTAAAAGATAAATAAATAAAGGATAAGGTTTGGGAATGCACTGGCATCATGTTTATTAATAGTCAAAAGATTATGTATAATTATAGAAAATTGAAAAGTATCTACAGACAATTATTAGGATTAATAAATGAATTTAGTAAATGTATTATATATAAAGTTACTATAAAACCAATTAATTTTATTTCTATATACTAGCAGCATAAAATGCTGGAAAATAAATCTTAAATATACCATTGCAATAGGATAAAAAACATGAAATATTTGGAGAAAAAAATACAACAAAAAATGTGTAAGGTCTCTATCCAAAAAACTAGAAAACATCAAGAAAAGTGAAATATCTGGCCCAGGAATATAGTTCAGTGGCATAAGCACTGGCCAGGCAAGCACAAGGTACTGAGTTTGATTCCTGGTACAAAAAAAAGTGAAATATCTACACACAGTAATTTGAAAGACATACCATCTTCATGGATTGGAAGGCTACAAATTGATCGATGCACTGCAATAACAATAAATATTTCTTCCTATCTTAAAATGTAACCAAGATAATTTTAAAGAACAAAAGAAGAAAATTTTTTCTATCAGACATCAAGGTTGATTATAAAGCTATAGTAATTAATATACTGAGCTACCAACAAGGGGGAGACAAAGCCAACAGAGCAGAATCGAGAAAAGAAATAAACACCATATGGATATTTGAGTTACAAGATAAATAGCACTACAGAACAATAAATAAAGAAAGATGATTTTCAATAAATAATTCTGGGTCTGTTAACCATCCAGAGATAAAATCAAAAGCAAATCTATTTTATGCATTTACAGGTCCTTCCACCATGCTGTTCTGCTTTGGAAACAGCCAACTATGGACTAAAACCTCTACAAACTGTTAGCCAAAATAAACATTTCTTCTTTTCAGCTGTGCTCACTGGATGTTATATTTCAGGAGGAGAAAATGACTAAGATAGATTTTGTATCAGACAAGTGGAATCATTATTGTGACTACCAGACTACAAGGTTCAGAGACTTTGGGACTGGTTCTTGGGAGGGGTCTGGAAAACTCTGGAGATATCAGCCAAAGAACAGCGCTCATATTTTGTGAGCCAAGATTGAAGAGAGTCTGATTGGAAGATCAGAATGCAGATAGAAATGTAGGCTCAAGAGGTATCACCTGATTCAGTTGGCAACAGGATTTTGTTGGCAGTCAGACTAGACAATGTGTGTTATGGTCTGGCAGGAAAAACAAATTTTTAATTGTTTGACACAGGGCCACACTGTATAGTCCAGACTTGCCTTGAACTATGTATCCCAAGCTGGCTTTGAACTAGCAGCATCCTCCTGACTGATTCTCCCAAGTTCTGGGATGATAAGCATGTGCCACCATGCCCAGCCTCTAGCAGAAAATTTATCTATATTTTGCTTCGTGTCCTGAGACTTTGCAGGATACTGAAATTAGGGCAGTAAACTAATTAGTCTGGCAGAGGGGCATGGTAGAGGAGAGCATAACAGAAGATAAATTTTTGTTTCCTTATAGTAAGAGAGATTTCTTAAATATAGCACACGCACAAAAGAATTAATCTTAAAGGAAAATTAACTGAGCTGTGTTAAAATTTAAGTGATTCAGGGCTGGGAATTTAGCTCAGCGGTGTAAGTGCCTGCCTTGCAAGCATGTGGTTGTGAGTTCGGTCCCTGGTACCGATTAAAAAAAAAAATTTAAGTGATTCTTTTAATCAAAAAAGTCACTGAAAAATAAAGAAGCAAACTAGAAAATGAAAGATGTTATTTGTAGAGTAAAACCAACAGAGGTTTCAGCAAAAGGTATTTATAAATCAGTAAGAAAAGGCCAGATCCCAGCACTCAGGAGGCTGAGGCAGGAGTATTGCTGCAAGTCCAAGACCAGTCTAGGCTACAAAGTGAGTTTAAGGCCAGCCTGACCTGTATAAAGAAACTTGTCTCAAAAAGACCAAAAAAAAAAAAATTGAAAAGAAAAGAAAGAACCAAGTAACTTAATTCAAACACGGATAATAACCAGGCATGATGGCATAGCACTCAAGAGGCTGAGGCAGGAGGATCACTGTGAGCTGGAGGCCAACCTGGGCCATATAGTGAGTTCAAGTCCAGCCTGAACTACATAGAAAGACCTTGTCTCAAAAGGTGAACAATAAAATGGACAATACATTTTTAAAAGCACTTAAAATGGTAGACATCGAGAATCCTACAGTACCAGGATCAAGAACAAGACATGCACCAGCAGCAGTCACATCAGCCAGGAAAGAACCAAAAAGTCAAGCCTCACCCTTCCATAAGCCAGTCAGTGCACAGGCTGGAAGAGAAGAGAGCTGCACCCCCCTTCCCCCCAGCTTCTAAGTAACCAATCGATTTGGAGGAACACAGGCAGAGATGATAAGAGCTTAATGTTGCATTGACTTTGCAAACCTAAAGTCAGGAATCTGAGCATCTATTCTGCGCATCACAATATGCAGCATAGTAACTATTGGGGATTTCCTACTGTCTTGCTTTTGAAATCCAGTATCATTCTCATTGTTTTGTTTAGTTCCATTTTGATTGAACTCATTGTTTTGTTTAGTTCCATTTTGATTGAACTCATTGTTTTGTTTAGTTCCATTTTATTGTTTTATTCCCTTTAAAATAAAATTAAGGGATGACAATGCATGATGTATGTACCATTGTTTCCCCCAATTGACATGTTTTGAAATCTTATACTTTTTTGTCCTCCTCCCCTCCCCCTCCCCCTCCCTTCCCCTCCTTTTCCTCCTCCTCTCTTCTTCTTCTTCTTCTTCTTCTTCTTCTTCTTCTTCCTCTTCTTCTTCTTCCTCTTCTTTTATCCTTGAAATAAAATGGATTTGGGAAAAAAATAAAATTAAAAGAACAGGAGAAAAAAAAAAGAATAGGAGAGTAAGAATCTTCAAAACTCCACTCCTCTATTAAAGCAAAAGAACATGGACAGAAATTATCAAAACCAACAATTCAAAATGCTGGAAATTAACTAAAGGCTTGCAGCAATCTAAGGAGTATATAAATATTAGTAAGAACAAATGTTTTATGTTTCAGCTTGCCAATACCCACTGCTATGGTTGATACACTGCGTAAACTTGAGAAGTCTAGAAGCTTAACTAAGTAACTCAGCAGTTCTCCATCTTAGGGTAAAAAGGACAGGTGTTACCTCTCTAGGATGTTGCCTATTGTGTCAATTTGAGAAGGTCAGAAGTTTAACTAAGTGATTCAGCAGAGGATCAGGGTCCTAACTTTGTAAACATCCTCAGCCTGTGCAAGAGGAGGGCACAGAGATGGTGTGAGTACTGCACCCATCCAAGCGGAGGAAAAGACATGTGCTCCCCCACTTTGCCCTTTTGCTCTTGTCGCTTCTGGTATCTCCTGCAGCTGCCATGAAAAATTGCACCTCATTTACACCACCTGCCTTGGAGCCAGCTAGGTATGGACTGAAACCTCCACAAACTGTAAGCTAAAAGAACCTTTCCTTCCTTCATTTTGGGCATCAGGTATTTTGTCTCAGTAATGAGAGAAAAGCAACTAAGACACCCATCCTCCACCTTCCCACTCCCCATGCCCATCCCAACACCAGTTGCCTTAAAAACCCACAACCCTGTAATCAGTCATGGTGAAGTTCAGCAGCTTGGCAGCCATTGGAAAAGGCAGAACAGGTTTGGCATTTCCCAAAAGCACCATTCCCAGTGAACTGCTATCATTTTGAACTGTTGTGTAGTTCGCTAGAAATGCCCATTTGTAGAGCTTCACTTTATGTGACCCAGCTCAGAGCTTCCTCCATACAAAGAGTGTTTTCCCTTGTGTGTTTGTCAAAAACAATCAGCAGCTGTTTTTTAATATCACAATACCTAAAGTTGGGGCCAGCAAAAAGCTGACTAAACATCCTAAAAGATGAGAAATCAGATGCATGCCATGTCATTAAACATTCCAGTATATACCTGGAATGCTCAGACAGGCATGCATGAAACTATGGATGGACGCAGAACTATGTACTGTCCAAGAAAGTCCACAGAAGGCCCAAGTTCTCACCATGGGCTGACAAGGCTCTGCACAAGCAAGAAGTGAGAGGTAAGAGTTACAGACTTTCAGCCTAAAAATTGAAGAAGGTATGCCTCATCACACACGAATCCTGGAGAATTATTAAAGAGATTTAAGAGAGGCTGGACACGGTGGCACACACCTATAATCCCAGCACTCCCAAGACTGAGGCAGGAGGATTGCTGTGAATCTAAGGCCAGCCTGGGGGCTGTCAAATGAGTTCAAACCAGCCTAAACTGCACAGTGAAGCCCTGTCTCAAAAAGGCAAACAAAAAGAAAAATGTAAAAAAAAAATTAAGAGCAGAAATATTTATTGAGAGAAAGAAAGCTTCTGTCAGGGAGAGACAGAAGGGGCCCCCAGTGGGTTGCAAATGATTCTATCTTTTCTAGGGACTTTTATAGAGTAATACCATGAGGTGAGGTGAATCTAAAGTGGGGAAAACTGGGAACTTGCAAGACAGCTGGGCATAAGGTAAGACAGAGCTATGGTCAACCAATATGATTAACTGTTCAGGTAAAATTGACCAAATCAGGGACAAATGGGGAGTAACAAGGGAGCGTTGTTATGGATCAGTGATTGTAGGGTTTGGGGTGGTGATTGCTGGCTTCTCAAGGTGATCCATACCTAATCCCTACTGTTTAGCTTAGGATGTGGTTGCATTTGTTTTGCCTTCTGTCTTGAGATCTGGCCCACAGCAAGAGTTGTGTGTGTCCTCCAATGACACAAAACCTCTGTGCCGGCTTCCTTGCAGGCCTAGCCCTGTCTGACTGCCTATAATATTTCTAACTAGCTCAGCTACCTATAACATTCCCCCTCTAAAGAAGTATCCCAAACTGCCGTGAGGGAGGAGTGGATGATGACTGATCTAGCTTCAGAAAGAAAAGAAATTTAAGACAATCTCTGCTCAATAATTTGCCAACGAATGAGCAAAGACTTCAATAGTTATCCAAAATTTTATGTAACTAATACAAGAACAACAACAACAACAACAAAACAGCAACAAACACTGGATAGGCAGAAGAACTTAGTTTCCAGGTTTGCCACATTATACTATTTTAAATGTCTGGATTTCAAAAAAACCTATAAAACATACAACAAACCAATAAAATATGGCCCATATCCAAGCAAAAAAAAAAAAAGAAAGAAAGAAAGAAAGAAAGAAAGAAAGAAAGAAAGAAAGAAAGAGAACTCAATAAAAACCATCCCTGAGGAAACCTATAGACATTGAGTTTACTAGACCAAGATTATAAATCAGCTATTTTCAACATGTTCAAATAACTTTTTAAAACCATACATAAAAAACTAAAAGGATGAGAACAATATCTCACCAAATAAAGAATATCACTAAGGGAGAGACATCATATAAAAGCATTAAACAGAAATTCTTGAGTTGAAACATAATTAAACAAAATGAAAACTTTGCTGGAGGGGCCGAACAGCAGATTTGAGCTGGCAGAAGAAAAAATCAGATTCTTTGGGGCTTCATTTCCTTATAAGGGCACCCATGTCATATAAAACTTATACTGTATTAGATAAACTTTTATACTTTTCTCCTGATAATCTATCTTATGCCAATTTAATTCTTAAACCTAGGCAAGACACCAAGAAAGGCCCTTGCTCCTCTACACACACAAGCCAGCAATTAATTACTCCTGTTTATTTAACCCCAGAGAAATGAAACCTGTATTCATGCAAAAACCCATACATGGATGATTCTACATCTTTGTTCATAATATCCCCAAGCTAGAAAGAACACATATGTCCTTCAGCTGTTGAGTAATTAAACCAACTATAGCAAACTAAGCATGGTAGTAAGTGCCTGTAATCCCAGCACTCAGCAAGTTGAGGCATCAACATAAATTCAAGGCCAAGATCGTTACTATGATGAGATGTTCTAGGCCTTGATTTTATCAATGACAATGTCCAGATTGTGAGATTGTGCTACAGCTTAGCAAGATGTTACCACTGAGCAAAGCTAGGTAAAGGGCACAGTGCACCTCCCTGTACTATTTCTTATAACTACATGCAAATCTACAATTACCTCAAAATAAAAAGTTTAATTTCTTGAGATTCATTTTATTGCCTGGCATATTGTCTATCCTCAGGAATGTTCTACATATGCTTTAAAAAAAATATGTTCAAATGTTGTTGGATTCTGTAGATTTAATAGGCCAATAATGTATAATAGCTGCTTTGAAGCACCTGTTAAATCTGATATCTGGGGCTTCTCAGAGATTTTGCATATTGATCATTGTGTTGGTCAGCTTTCTGTTGTTGTGACAAAGTACCTGAAGTAATTGACTTATATTGAGGAACATTTTATTTTGGCTCAAGGTTTCAGGGGTTTCGGTCCATGGTTACTTGTCCCTGTTGCTTTGGGACTATGGCAGCCACACGTTCTGACAGAAGTACATGGCATCGAGGTCTGTTCATTTTAGAGTGGTAGGAAGCAAAGAGAGGACTAAGAAGGGGCCAGGGGCCCAATATTCTGTTTAAGGGCTCTGCACCAGTGACCTCACTTCCTTCCACTCAGCCCCACCTCCTAATGGTTCCATTTCTCAAGAGTACCGCATGCTTTAACACAAAGGCCTTGGTAGGATCCTTTTCAAACAGCAGCAGTTGCTTTCTTTCCTGTGTATGGGTCACACTCTGCTAGTCTGTGAGTGAGTGAGTGTGTGTGTGTGTGTGTGTGTGTGTGTGTGTTGCATGTCTCATAGCTTTTGTTATAACTCTGAATTCTGATCCTACCAAGAGGGATGCTTGTTATTATCATTTGTTTCTTTATTTAGCCTGAATTAATGCTATGGTATCTATTTTCCTGATACTGTGTAATGTATGATGTCTCTGATTAGGATTTCTTTTTAACCTTCCTTTTTTTATTATTAAACTTGACTTCCTAGAGATCTATTTTGGGTTTGCATAAGCACCTTGAACCAGTAAATTCTTCTATCATTTGCTTGAGAATCTATTCATGATATAAAGAAAAATAAATACAAAGAAAAAGGATATATGCATGTTTTAAAGAATGCATTCAAATTTTTGCAGATTTATATGGAGGCCCCATCTTTTACTCTGTGTTTGCAAGACCCTACTTTCAGCCTAAGAGGAGTAGCAAGCCTGTATCCTCCCTGGTCTCTCCTTAACCACCCACCCCACCTTCTAGACGACCAGGAATAAGCAGGCTCTTGTCAGTATCTACTCTGCACTAGGGATGTAGCTCAGTAGCCAAGTGCATGCTCATACATGTAGCCCTAAATTCAATCTCCAGTACCAAAAACAAATAAACAAAAAACTCTGTAGTTGTCCTTCTAGATCTCCTTTGCCAAATTTCTTACTGGTCTATCTGCTGTTTGTCCCAACTAATATGGAAAGCTCTGGCTGTGATGGTGGCTTTCTCTGAGTTTTTGCTGCCGATGCTGGTATTATTTTAACAACAACCCTGAACATGTAATGTTCTGTACTCTTCTCCAAATAAAATCACCCCTCATTCTCAGAGCTGCAGTCCCCACAGCCTCCCTATGCTGGTAGAACTATAGAGCTGGGGGTAGAAGAGCCACTGTGGAGCTAAAATGACCTGGGTTCCCACTGTTTACTGATGTTTGATACATTTTCTTAAATTAATGCTTTCCATTTTATTGTCTAACAATACAGACACTTCTTGGCTTACAATCGGATTTTACACTAACACACCCATTTTAAATTGAAAATATCACAAGTTGAAAATACATTTAACTCTCCAACCTACCAAATAATTTAGCATAGCCACACAGTACCCAAGATGTTGGAGGCTGTCCCTCGTGATTCGGTGGCTGGTGGGAGCTGCCACTTGCTGCTGCCACCCAGCATCAATGGGAGATGAATCGTGTCACATAACGCAAGCCTGGGAAAAGGCCATCTACTGAAAACATGCAGCTTCTACACATCATAAAATCAAAAACTCCTAAGCCAAACCATTGAAATTGGGGACCATCTGAATGTCTAAACTGAATCCCTGATTCCTATGCCCTCCCACTATAAATGTGCTCTCCATCCTTTGGGTTCTTTAGGTCAAAAACCTCGAAATTATTTTTGCCCTTATTTTTCTCTCTCACCTCATTAAAGCCAACTGTAAACACTGTCTGGTCTACCTTCAAAGGATGCCCAGAATCCATCTGTCTCCTGTCGACACCACCACCCTCTCCCGGATCCATGCTACCCTTCTCTCTTGGTGTCCTTGCCTCGGCTACTGTCCCCTCCATCTTTTCTCTAGGCAGCCAGAGGAAGCTGAATCTAAGTCACAGCACGTCATTTCTTTGTTCAACTCCCCTCCGGGTGTGCGCCCTCCACTCAATAAAAGCACGTGTGAGTTTTGGGGTGGGGGTGGGGGTGCTGGCTGCGCGCTGACTTCAGCCCTTAGGGCTCATGCAGCCTATCAGTCAGGCAGGGGGAAAACTATGCAGTAATTTGTATGGGTAAAATTCACATAAAGAAATATCTGTTATAAGGCAGGTTGGAGCAATTACAGGTTAGTAAGCAATCAAGAGAACTCCAGAGATTATAGGAACTGCAGATTTAAGAGCGGCACCATCGCGAGGGTCGGGACAGGATGTCTAAGAAGCGCAGGCTCCCCTGTCCACCCTCCAGCACGGTGGAAATGCAGGCCTTGCTGGAAAGGGCATTGGAGACAGAAGACTGAGAAGTCACCGTGGTGCCTCATTATCAGAACTCGCAGGAAATTCGCTCTCTGGGATACCAGGGAAAGCCATTCATGAAATCTCTTCCCAGAGACAGTGTTACAAAATCACCCACGAAGGATGCCAGAGGCTGCTGCTGGGCGCCGAGTGCGGATGGCCACTGTGCGTTGTAAAAGCCATCCTCCCTGCGGAGGCCGCGCGGAAGGATGCACCGGGCTGGAGCCCAGCCGGGCGGGGGAAGCGAGGTTCACTCGCGAGGCTCCAGAACTGCGGAGGAAGACTCTTCCTGCTATGACTCTCGGACGCCCTCTTAGGACAAACCGGAACATCGTCCACCTGCGAGTAGACCCCGAAAGGTGCATTTGAAGCTGAGATTCGGTACACTGCTAAGTGGCACCGCAACATTCTTGATTCTCTCTGCAAAATAAAATGCACCCCATTGCCTTTGCATATGCGGTGTTCTCTACCTGGAAATCTTTTTCTCGGTTCCCAACCATTTCTGCTTGGCTTGTTCCCTTCTTCCTACAGTTTCCTGCTCCACTTGCTCTTCCCTCTGATTACCTAGACCCATTCTCCCAGGACGTTCCTTTCTCTCTGACTTGCTTTTCTCCATCGCAGTTAGGATTCCTATCTTTCATTTATGTGTTTATTAATTTATTGTCTTCCCGTTCTGGATTGTAAGCTCATCAAGGATTTTTTTCTGTTTTTCTTACTCTTGTATACCCAGCAAAGTTTAATAGAACAGTGCCCAGCATGCAGGAGGTCTTCGGTAAATATTTCTGGCTGAATGAAGTGTACCTTAGGGGGACACGAGAACAGAACAGAAAACACCAGCCAGTGTCCTCTCTGGGATGCTCCCACAGTGAACATAGTAGTACATTTTCCCTTAGGTGTTTTGTTTTGTTAATTCTTATAAGAGTTTAACATATACTGAGAAATTTATTGATGTCAAAAGTGTGCAACTCACTGAATTCTTTCACAAACTAAGCCCATGCTCCCAGATCAAAAATAAAACATCACCAGCACCCTAGGAGCTCCCTCTGCATCCCCTTGAAGATCCTACTTACTACTCTGTAGGTGCAAAGTTGTACTTTTTATGACTGGAATTACATACTGTTATACATTGTGCCAACTTGAGAAGTTTAGAAGTTTAACGGACTCAGCAGGGAGCCAGGGTCCTTACTTTGTAAACATCCTCATCCTGTGCAAGAGGAGGGCACAGAGATTTTGTGAGTGCTACGTCTGCCCTGGGGGGCAGAGGTGGCCTGCATACAATATAAGGAGGAAAAGAGACTTGCTCTTCCCCACTTTGGCTCTGGCTGCTCTTTCTGGCTGCTGCCTTGAAGTGTTACCCCAGTGCCAGGCCACCCTGCCTTGGAGCCAGCTGATTATGGTGTGAAACCTCTACAGACAGTGAGCTAAATACACCTTCCCTTCCTTCATTTTGGGTGTCGGGTATTTTGTCCCAGTAACAAGAGAAAAGTAACCAAGACACATCCTATGTGTTTTTCTCGCATTTGACTTTTGGCTTCTGTCACTTGGCACTTTGAAAGACTCATCCATATTTCTTTAATACTAAAGATCTGCTTTTCATGTTTTATTTTGTTTTGCTTTTGTTTTGTTGAGAGAGAACCTCACTACATAGTCCAAAACAACTGAAAACTCACTATGTAGCCCAGGCTGGTCTTGAACGCTCAAATTTCCTGCCTCAGCCCTCCCTCCACCTCAGTCTCCCAAGTAGATGGGTTGTGGATTTGTTCTACCACACCGAGACTGCAGACCTGTTGAACTGCTCCTTGATGTGTGATTTCTTGGCTAGGCTACAATTTGTCCATTTTAATATTGAAGGGTATTTGAGTAGTATCTAGTTTGATGTTATTATGAGTAGAGTTGCTAGTACATTTTCTCATACATTTCAGTTGGAGATATATGTATATATACTATATAGATAGATATATGATATTGCTTCATCATAGAATATGCGTATGTTTAGATTTACCAACCAAACCCCTCATGCAAGGATAGACTCTAATTCACAGCCACTAGCATTCCCTGATCTAACATGGGTGAGACCCCAGCACTGAGCCTGGTGCTCAATACAAGGCACTCTGGAAATGGGCACATGCTTTCCTGCTCAGCATGATTCCATGGGGAAAAACCAAGACAAGGAAGATTATCGTGTGCAAGGGTAGCTAAACCCTGTAACTATAGATCTCACCCTGGAAAAACTAAGGCAAGCTTCACTTTTTAAAATTTAATTTAATTTTATGTTAGAGGATAAAAATCAAGGAAAATAAAACAGTAAAACCAATCAAAATAAGCCAGTATAAGTGATACAGGACTTCAAAACCTTATGGAATCAACAATAGTTACCATAATGCCTTTTGTTGTCTTCAAAATAGCTGCAATAATTTCGGACATAGTAAATATCAAACAGAATAGAATAGAAACAATAAAAAGGAAAAGTTTAGAAAGAAAAAGCTCTTTAGAAAACCAGAATTGAGAGGCTCAAGAACAATAATAATGGCAAATATCCACTGGTTACTCCCTCTGTGCCAGCCACATTACCTGGATAAGCTCATTCAGTCTTCAGTGAGAAGAGTTTCTTTCATCCCACAGTGAAAAGTCTGAGGGATTTTTTTGTTTTGTTTTATTGTTGTTTGTTTGTTTCTGACTTCTGACAGCTTTCAGCCACTA
Source organism: Hydrochoerus hydrochaeris (assembly GCA_004027455.1). Classification (NCBI taxonomy): domain Eukaryota; kingdom Metazoa; phylum Chordata; class Mammalia; order Rodentia; family Hydrochaeridae; genus Hydrochoerus; species Hydrochoerus hydrochaeris. The sequence goes on along the minus strand of PVLA01005174.1, from coordinate 23,398 downwards.
CCCTTTTTTCCCTCATCCCATGTTCAGGCTGACCTAGAAGCACGGTTTGGGGGCAGAGAGCTTGTCAGGCATGCACAAGGTCCTGGGTTTGCCCCTAGCACTGCAAAAATATGTCCATAAATAACTAAGGTCTTCTGGCACCCAAGTTACACCTCAGAGCATTTAAGTTTAGGGGTGGTTTCCAGGAATCAGGAGTTTTTCATCCACCATACATTTAGTGCCTGAGATCCTCAGGTGACACATAAGAGGTGATGCATGATTTCTGTTCTCGAGACCCAGGACCAAACTGAAGAGAAAGAGGAGGAGGAGGGGAAGGAAGGAAGGAAGACAGGAAAGTGAGGGAGATGAGAGAGAAAAGAAGAGGGGGATAACGGAGATAAGGCAAGAAGGAAAGAGAGCCAGCCCGTGGGCCTCTTCGTTGGTGTCGTGCAAGCCTGACCCTTTCTGGGCCCTCACCAGAGCCCTTACCACAGAACACAATGAAATGGCCCTTTTGCCACTCCTTGCTCTCAAAGCACTTTTGCACATGATCAGGAGCCTGCCTGCTCTGCCCGGAAGCCTCATTATGCCAGTAGTAAATTCATTCAAACCCATTTGAGGCACGTGTGGGGTCAGCAGTCTCATGTTCATACTAAATTTGGATCAAGAACCTGTCTCTGAGTTGCCCACACATGCCCCTGCCAGGCAACCACACGACACTCCTTTTTTATAGTGAGGAAACTGGAACACAGAGAAACTTTTCTGTATTCACCCCACACAGAGTAGAGGGGATACGCTGCTTCAGTGATGCCAGGCAACAGGGTTGGAGGGCTCCTGCTGTTGGCATTGTTGTTGTTGTTCTGGGGATTGAATGCAGGGCCTGCTGGGCAAACACTACAGCTGAGCTACACCCCAGCCCCATACCAACACTTTAAACTAAATCGAATACCCCTCATTCTCACTAACTCCACCTTTAAGGGCATGCACATGCAGAGGGGTGTGACCACATAGCTGGAAAGGGACTGAGCCCATCACTTTCTTCTTTCCTTATCAAGTGTACTGTGTTCTATATAGACCTGAGCTGACCTGAGCTCAGCTTCCTCCTTAGAGCAATGCTGCCTCCTGGTGGAATTGGGCCTTTAAAATCCATTTTTTATTTCATGATTTTAATTTTTAAAAAAGTACTTAATTTTTAAAACTAGGTAATGCGGTTATGTGTTCAATATTTAAAAGGTTCTAAGTGGTATTCGGTGAAAACTCTCCTTTCCATTCCTGCTCCCCTAAAAGGCAACCAAACTGGCCAATTCTTTATAGAGAGCCTTCCAGGGAAATCTGACCAGGCGCCTGCATTCAGTAAGTGATGGTTTCCTGTCTAGCTCCTGCCTCTAAATAATGAATCTTGCTCCTAAAACATTTAGAAAAGCCAAGGAAAGATATCTCTACAGAAACCAATTTATTTCTGTATGATTTGTAAAATCAGAGATAATATGAACTCCCAAAATGGGAGGAATGATCAAGTTCTATCCATCCGGTAGAAATCACCAAGACTTATGTAGCAACATGGAATGTCTATAAGCTGTTTTAAAAGACAACACTCACAAGACAGAGATGGCTAAAAAGTAAAAACCACTCAAAAACACAATGATATAACCATAACCAATGATAAACTTCAAAATAAAATAAAAACACAATGATATAATTATGTTCCATTTTTTCAGCTCAAACTAGCAAAGTGTATTTTTGCTAACAATCATCACCAATTCTGAGCAGCATGTTATGAAGTATAAATTACATCTGATTTGTAACAGGCAAAATTGACTCAAGATTTTAAGTTAATTAACTTCAATTTTCTTTTTAATTAAAATGTCTCTGTTGATTCAGAAATTTTATTTTCTAAGTATAGAATAATTTTTATGTAGAAAATATGGTCATCACATTATCTGCTAGTGAAAAACACTAAGCTAAATGTCCAGCCACCAAGACTTGGTGAAGCAAATAGCAATATGCTTGCTTAATAAGATACAAACATCACTATGTTCACAAAAAATTGGGGGATATGTTTTTAACATTGTCCAGCCACCAAGACTTGGTGAAGCAAATAGCAATATGCTTGCTTAATAAGATACAAACATCACTATGTTCACAAAAAATTGGGGGATATGTTTTTAATGTTAAAAGAAGTTGCGCCAGGGATTTAGCTCAGTGGCTTAGGTGCTCACCTGGCCAGCGTGAGGTCATGAGTTCAATCCTCCGTACAAAAAAAAAAAAAAAAAAAAGTTGAAAGCTGACTATACAGTAAGATCACAAAACCCAAGTAGATATAAGACGTTAGTGTTAACTGAATATCTGAGGTGGTGGGACCCAGAGTATTTTCTTCCAAAGCCCTTCCTTAATAAACATGTTTATTTGATAAAATATTGATAAGGAGATAAGCAGAAAATATAAACTGTAGAATAGCGTGCATATGCATCTGACCAAGTAGAATTTAAACGCAGACAGCAAGTCTCATGCCTTTCCGCTATCAGTCCACACAGCCACAGCCCACATCATTAACACAGACTAAAACTACAGAGCAAATGCCTCTGTAGAAAACTGTATTGTCAAGCCAGGGTGGTGGCATACACCTGTAATTCCAGCACCCAGGAGCCTGAGGCAGGAAGATCACAGTAAGTTCGAGGCCAACCTGGACTCCATAGGGGGTTCAAGGCCAGCCTGAACTGTATAAAGAGACCCTCTCTAAAAAAAAAAACAGAGCAAGCAGAAAATTGGACAGTCAAGTGATGGGTAGTGCATACCTGTAATCCCAGCACTTAAGGCAGGAAGAGCACTGAAAGTTTGAGTCCAACCTGGGTACACAGTGAGTTCAAGGCCAGCCAGCCTGAACTATGTAAGGAGACTCTGTCTCAAGAAACAAAACAAAACCTGGACTGTCAGAGCACATTTGAATTCTACACTCAGACCTCCTTCACTACCAGAGCTGTAGGAGTTATAGTAAAAATATAGCGGTCTGAAAGCCTAGATCTGAAAGTCTAATCATCAAAGTTTCCTTTTGTTCTTTCTTTCAGTTGCCCTCAAAAGCCATTGTACCTAAAACACACATACATTGCACTTCAAAAGAGTTTAAATTGATTTTCAAAAATACTTCTGAACACACAAGCTTTTCATTCTGTCAATCATGAGATAAGCCAGATGTGGTGGCTCATGCCTATAACCCCCGCACTCTGGAGGCTGAGGCAGAAAGTTCACGTTGAGTTGGAGGCCAGCCTAAACTACTCACCCCTCAAAAAAATCACTAGGAAATATGTAATTACATTTTTCTCTTTTGTGTGATTGTGTTTGTTATTTGCGTGGTAAAAAGAAGAATATCTAAGGCCTGCTGTGGAGGCACATGCCTGTAATCCCATCACTCTGGGAGGCTGACAGAAAGACCAAAAGCTGAAGACCCACCTGGGAAATTTAGCAACTTAGGTGAAACACTGACCCAAAATATAAAATGTAAACCCAACACAGTGGTGCACACTTGTAATCCCAGCTCTCAAGAGATGAGGCAGGAGGATCGCTGTTAATCCAAGGCCAGCCTAGGCTACATAAGTGAGTTCAATACATAGGGATGCCCTGTCTTTAAAAAATAAAATAATAAAATAAAATAAAATAAAATTTTAAAAGGGCTGGGAATATAACAGTGCAAAGGCCCTGGGTTCAGCCCCCAATCCCGGGGGTGGGATGGTGTTATACTAACACCAGCAACCAATTTCATCTCCACTCAGCTTTTTCTCCACTGGGAAAAACCTTAACCAGCTTTTTGAAAAGAAATTCTTTTCTTTCTTTTATAAACAGTTGAAATTCACTTAGCAACAATTAAACATTTTCCGTTAACCATTACAACTCAACCACCTCTTAGGATTCAAAATCACCAACTCTCTATTTTCAAGACTTTTTCATCACTATAAAATCCATCCTGCCTTATACATGAGGCAGGATGGAAGAAATAAAGGTAAGTGAAAAGGGGACGAGGTTAAAATTTCACTTTTCAGAAAACTGCGACTAAGGACATAATCGATTACCCAAGATTATCCAGATCTCTACTCTGTAGGCTTGGGGTTCTCCCCCCAACACACACACACACACACACACACACTAGGGCCATCACACTCAAATCTTTTAAAATCTTCTAAGTTCATAAATTAACCTAGATAAGGTAAAGGGCAGCAACCTGACCTTAAGATGAAGAAACATTCAAAGAGTTCAAAGGATGCTTTTAGGCAAAACATCTCAGATGTTAAAGGATACCTGGAGAACACATACAAGAGGTAATCAAAAAATATACCGTGTTTAAATTTAGAAATGCATTATAGTAAAAGATACGTTGCCATTCATCTCCCTCAGGATAATCCCCTCACTTCAGACACCCACCCCAGCGTTCTGGTCACTCTCTGGGGCAGTGGTGGAAATCCTTCCTTCCTTCCTTCCTTCCTTCCTTCCTTCCTTCCTTCCTTCCTTCCTTCCTTCCTTCGTATTTATGAAGTGTGATCACAACTAGCAAATGCTGCTACTGCGTGCCAGGCAGCGCAAAGACAGACTCATCATGGTTTTGACATCAAGGCTGCCCCAGCCATGCAACTAAGACATTCACAAGAGAGGACTTCCAGAGCTGCTTCAGCAACTGGCAAGGACAATGGGACACGTGCTCGAGTGAGGGAAAACGTTTCGAGGTAGATTAACGTCAACGTCTTATACTGTAATGAGAATTTTAAATTTTGACATTCACTATATTTTTGTCATATCCCTTCTAGGCATCTCCAACCTCAGACCATACTATGTTTTTCTTGAGCACCTGCTCTGTGTACTTCTTTAATGCTACCTAATAAAGCTGTGTCTCTCACTGACAAGTCCTAAAATTATTTTTCTATAACAAGTTAATGGACCTCCTCTGTGGGAGCACCAAGGTGAGGCTCCCATCTTCTCTTGGAGACCCTGCATGGTGACATACCCATCAAGTAAACATGAACTGTCCCCGCCCATGTCCCTAGACAACTCCCACCTGCTCTCTATGGATTTGTCTTAGTGTTGATTATTCAAAACCAGCCCTGAAGATAGACTTCTGGGGTTGCCTCATCAAATCTTAGATGCCAGCCTTAAACCCCAAGTTGGGATCTGTGCTTCTAACATATCAACTATAAACAGAAGTTTGCAGACACCCGCACCCCCCACTCAGCACCGTGTCATGAAACTCAGAGCACTTAGGTTTGTAGTTTGTTACACAGGGTATTTATTATAAAGGATCCAAGATGAAGAGGTATTTATTATAAAGGATCCAAGATGAAGAGGTGCATAAAGGATCCAAGATGAAGAGGTGCATGGGGCAAGGGGTGAGGGAGGGCCTCAGAGCTTCTCCCAGCCTGCTCCCAGCACAGGGCCCTCTCCCAGCACAGGACCCTCCCGGGGTTCAGCGACAGGGAAGCCCGCCCAACCTCACTGCTCAAGTTCAGAGCCCAACCTCCAGCCACGCGCCCCATCCGAGGCTGGTGGGTGAAGCCGGAAGCGCCAACCTAAGACACTGCCTGCCCTTGGCAGCTGCAGGGTCACCACCTCAGGTATTACCAAGGGGTCCACTATGAATACCTAGTCACTTCCAAGAAATGCTTTGTGGTAAGAACTAGGGACAAAAGCCAAGTATATTCCAGGTAACAACAAAATAATACTCAGGACTGGAATTCTTAGGTAATGTCTAGCTTTCAGGAAGCACCCAACTGTTTCCCTTTCGGCCACACTATTACATTCTCACCAGCATTGCCTGAGGGTTCCTGTGTCTTCAGATTGCCAAGTTATTTTCAGTGGCTTTTAGTTATCCTAGTGCCATGATGGCAAACCATTTATACAATGATTTAGGTAACTATGTGGATTCCTAAAATATCTAAATAACTGAGTTCTGTTGCTGTCCTAAGTGGAATTCTTTTCCCTTTCCAGAGTTTTATTGCCAGGATATGGATGTCAATTTTTTTTATCCTTCAAATTCACTGAATTCATTAGCTCCAGTAACTTTCTTGTGGGTTTTTCATATCTGAACCCATCATTTCAGTTTTACTTCCTTTCACATCTAACTACCTTTCCTTCTCAAACTGCTCCAGCTAGAACTTCCTGTACACTGAATAGCACCAGGAAACCTTGTTTCATCTTAGAGAAGTTTTCCATTTTGTGTATGTGTGCACATGCATGGGTGTGTGTCTGTGTGCAGTAGTGAGGACTGAACCCAGGGTCTTTGTCTTCTCCTTGAGCTACATCCCCAGCTTTCTGAGACAGGGTCTTAAAGTCATTAAGTTGCCCAGACTAGGGCCAAACTCCTGCCTCAGCTTCCCAGAGCACGGGAACAGACATGCACCACCAGACCCAGGTAGTCTTCCACTATTTGCATGTTAGCTATATGCAAGCTTTCTCATAAATCCTTCTGCTGTATCTTTAACACTGCCTACTGATTTTTTTCTTTTGATGAAAGAGTGCTGAAATCTTGTAAAGACCTTGTCTGTATTGAGATGATCTTATGGCTCTTTTTCATTACAATAGGGTGTTCAAATGACTACTGAACCCCATTACATTCCTGGAGGGGCCCACCAACACCAGTGATATACCACTACTGGTTTTAACACCTCCTTTGCTAAAACTTGAGAACTATCTTCCCCCTACACAGTAATTTAAGTGTCCAGCTTACCTCTATACCCCAAAGTAGCACCCAGTGACCAAGTTTTCAATTAAACACTCTGGGTGTAAGAAATCAGGTATCACACTTCAAAAGTAGTACCTGATTAATTAACTGTGATCTTGGGAGAAAGGGATACCTCTCTTGATAGTAATTTTTAGCATTTGCTTCATAAAGCACTGACCAAGGAGCTATCCAGATGAGTACCTTCTCAAGTGACTATACTAATCCAGAACCCTGACCAAGAGCATTTGAATGTTTGTTTCTGCAAACTGATTTTTAAGTTTAATAAAGGAAATGTCTCATTATAGTTTCACCTTGTGAAGTATTTCACAGGGAAGCAGCTGAATTAGGGCTAGTTTTTCAAGGCAATCCTTTCTTGACTCCATTAAGCACCAAATATATCAAAGTTTTCCTAAAATAAATGGATACATCAGGTACATTTATAATATTCTCTTAAAAGAGTTTATTATAAATCAGTTTCACAGGTCACAAGGAAATAAAAGGACTATGTACAGCCTCACAGGAAACAGGCAGGGAGCAGAGGGTCAAGATGAGTCTAGGGCCTTGGTGGGCGCATTCCCGGGGGAGGGGGCCCTGTAAGGGAAATCAGACAATCCGGTGAGACTCTTCGAACAACAGCATAACAAACAAACAGGTCATCGGTTAAGAGGCCCTGGGAAATCGGGCCCACGCTTCTGTGGAGCTACTTCCGTATCTCTGGCCAAGGTCAAAGAAGGCCTGAAAAGAGTAAGAAGTGTAGTCAGTGCTTGATGTGCAATTCACATCCCCACCCTGTCCAAACCCCCCAAGCCTACAAGTTATCAAATAATCAAGGGATTTCCCTGGCCTGTTGGGTTCCTATACCTGGAAAACCCAACTAGAAAAACAAGGATTCACTGTATCTGGCTATGGCTTGGTGGAAAAAACAAGGCTGAGAGCCAGGAAGCCAAGCAGTCTCTGGGCCTATTTTCTTATCCATATGGGTGCTGTCTCAACATTTCTTAGATGGAGTTAAAAAGGCATACATTACAAACATTATTGCTAAGCCCAGAGGACCTCTTAATTACTAACACCATCAAACCCAGGACATAAGACAATCTCATATCCTCTGTGGGGGATCCTAAGAATGCATCATTTCTCAGTGCCATTAGGCACTGACAAGTACTCTGGAGTTCATTTCCCTAACCTTAAGGCCCAACAGCCAAGAAAATGAGGTCTAATAAATCCAATCTTCCCTTCATTTCTCATCCCACTAGGCTCTAGGGAAGAAACCCAAAGTCATACAGCAGGAACTTACCTCGCATACCTGGGGGAGGAGGCCGCATCCCTGGAGGGGGCATGCCCATAGGAGTCCCTCGTCCAGGAGGGATCCCCATTGGGGGACCCATGGGTGGCCGCATGCCAGGAGGAGGGCCCATCATGCCTGAAAGAGAAAAGCCCCAAGAATATAGCTCAAGCATCTGTCTTGAAAAGATGGAAGAAACATACAAAGCTGTCTCCCAAGCCAGATAAACTACTCCACCCTCTCAGTCTCTCCTAACAAACTGGCACTTGGGCCAAAAGGCCAGGGCTCCCAGTGAATGGCTTCTGTTCAGCTAGTTCTAAGCCGGATCTCAGAGTAATCCTGCTTCATTACACAAACACATCATCAGTTTCAGTCAAGGTGCTATCTCATCATGAATCCAGCTATGTCTCATATCAGTGGCCCGTGGTCTCCTCATGAGCTCCTCACCTGGAGGGGGAGCCCCTCGGCCCATAGGTGGGGGAGGACCCCCACGGCCGGGTGGGTACTGAGTCGGGGCCCCTGCAATACTAGCTGTGGCAGCAGCCGCAGCAGCCGCAACAGTGCCTCTTCCTTGTGGCGTCATCACCTAAAAAGACACAAGAAGGAAGGAAGCGAGAACAGTACAATGCAATGCAGCGTCCCATTCCCCTGCCGCCCCAGCTTGGTGACAATAACAGATACCAAATTCCCTAAAGCTAAACTCTTGGCATCAGACTTCCTATCCAAAACCAAGTGTCAGGAAAGGTCAAACATGAATATCCAATTTCCTCCCACCTCTTAGGTCACAGCTGAAGGGTACCCAAATCAATTTAGGGAAGGCATCTGCATTTTCAAGTAAAACCTGATGATAGGAACAGCCTGATCATCATGGTCTGGTCATTCTGGACTCCTCCCCAAACTGTCGACCAAAAGATGATCCCCTTCCACCAACTCCTCACCTGCTGAGATGGCCCACCAACCCCACGGACTGGCCCAGCAAGTCCTGCAGGAGCCTGTGGCATGGGAACACCAGCCGGGATTCCTCTACCCGCAGCCCTACCGATTCCTGGGCCCCCAGCGGCTCCTGCAAGTGGCACTCGGGCAATGCCAGTCTGAAAAATAAAGAAACAAGTTAAAATACTCAGTGGCCTAGAGAATCAGAAATTTACTTTGCCATAACATTGTGAAGAGAACCCATCAAATCTAAAAGGCATCAAAACACTTGGAACACTACCTGCCCCATGTGCTAATAACATCACTCCTTCCCCATCCAAAAATATATGACCATAGGTCACCTCCAAAACAAACTAGAAATTAAGTCTAGAGAACTATGTCACAACTCAAACCACCTATATGCACCCCTATGAAAACTAAACAAAGGGTTGAGGATGTAGCACAGTGCTACAGCCACAACCTACCTGGCAAGTGCAAGGACCTGGGTTCAACTCCTGGTTTAAAAAAAATTTCAACCAAGACCAAAATTCCAGGTTCCATTCAGAAGGGTTCAGTAGACAAAAGAATTTGATTGGCAACAAAGGAACATGAGATCCATTTCCAACTAACTCTCACCTCCTAGGTGACAGTGGACAAATAATTCTGCAATGCTGGGACTCAGTCCCCTTATCTGTAAACAACAGGATGATAATAAAACTGCCAAACTCTACTGGAAGGGTGTACTAAGCATTATGAATATGTACACGTACCTTTAACCAAAAAAACTGATAACACCTCTTACAGATATTTATAACTGAAAAAAGTTACAACATGAGAGCCAAAAAAGAAATAATGACTGGTATAAACTACTTTGTACTCACTGCTGAAAGAATACCTTAAGGTCATTAGTATGACTTACATGAGTAACTGAAAAAAAATTTTATAGTATCAAGTGAAAAAGCAGAGCAAAATGTAATAATATATACCTCATGTGTTAAGTAAAAAAAATGAACATGGATAAAAAACAGGCAAAATTATTCTCTTGAATAACATCTTACAATGAAAAAAGGGGAAATAAACTTGGTTAGACTTTCTCAAGCTTACTCTATTTATAAACTTAGCTTGGTGTTTACAGAATCAAATGTCAGTGTCACCACTTGGTTGTGACATGTGAGGCAAATTACTAAACTCCAGTTTGTTTCATCTATAAAATAAGGATAAATTATCTCAAAAGACTATTACAGGGATTAAAAAAATCCTGACATGTTCAGTACACAGCAAATGCTCAGTATCGTGAGTTGTTATACTGTTAACTGGCCATGCACTCATTGTTTGGAGTTAGGAAATGTTTAGTTCCACCTAGACTTTGCGATCACATTAAGAACTGGTACAGCCGGCCCCTCAGGTGCCGCTCCACCAAGTGTATCAACTGAGGAAGGGAGCTTTAAATTCAGAAATCCTACTTCACTTCTTACTTTTAAGTTTCCATTTGTTACCTATAAAAGGAGGCAAACACAGAGGACTTCTGTGAAAAAGGCAGTGAAATGCACAGAACCTAACACAGAGCTTGACTCACGCAAGCGTCTCCCCCCACAGGCCTCCTGCTCCACTCACATCTTTGGGAGGAGGTCCTTCCACTGTCATGGAGACCAGGTTCTCCCCTCGCAGCAGCACCAGACCAAGGACTCGTTTCTCTTCTCTTTCAGCTTGCTTAGAGTTCTTTGGCCTAAAGCAGGTTTAGAAGGAACAAAACAGCAAGCATTAGGACAAGTAAAGGTCAGGCTCACCTGCCTACATGACTCCAAGGCTTGTCTTACACTCTCTCCTGACAAGTAGTACAGAAACATCCCTGAGACTCCTCTGTACCATCTCCACAGGCAAAGTGTGTGACCCCTTAGGTGACTACCTACCTGCTTCCTAACAACCCCAGGGGATGCACAGACCAAGAAACAAGAAAGCCCGGGCTCCAATGCTCTCCTACAACCAACTAGGAAGATCTCCCCTTCAGCCAAGTCTTCGATATGTCAGAGGCAGCTACAACTCAAGTGAATTCCACCCACCCCACTTTCATTCAGTGCTGTTCCAGGACCAATTCAACCTCACCAGCCTCTGCTTTTATTCCTCACCTCACTTCAGAAATAAAAGAAGCAATAAAGGAAAAGGTAAAAGAAGTTTCACATGGATAGAGGGTGGTTTGTCTGCATCTATTCCTCAAAGGCACAACAAACCCTCAAACAGTAAAAATAAGGAAAAAGAAATGCAACAGTACAGGGGAAAAGGATGGAAGATGGGTAGCAAGAGTCAAGAGCCTCAGAATAAAAGAAAAATATTCTGATTTTCTTTTTAAAAACTTAAAAGATTTTATTTCATTAACTGGTTTTCTATGGATAGACTTCTTTTCAGCTCAAATTTTTCTATTTTTAAATAATAAACATGATATAATGGGGGCCTTATGGTCACTGCAATTTTTTCCTCACTGACTTTTATTTTTAAAATTTTTTCCAATAAACATTTTTTATCAGAACAAAAATCAGTTTCATTTAAAAAACAGAAGGGAACCATTTGGAATAGCTTCACGCTGATCTGCTGGCCCCCTCTCAAATACACACTAAGCACTCGGACAGCTCTACATTTTTTTATCTTAGATTTCTTGAGCTTAAACCACAAAAGAAAATAGCTCTCTTTAAAAAAAATGCCCAAAAAATTCACAATCAGTTACAACATAATACAAAAACTGCACAGGACAAAAAGTATACACGTGACCACAAAGTCACATAACTCTTCGGGCCTCGAGGTGTCTTAAATATAAAACAGGATAAAAAGCTGGACTATTTCATTCTGTAGGCCAGAAGCTTATGATCAATGATATTTAAGGGAGTTTAGCCAGTAACTTATGAAACTGTATCAAAGCAGAAAACATCTCCAATGTTTCTAAAATCACTGGCCCCAAATCAACATGGGGAGCAGAGCACTTACCCTGAAGAGGGTCAGAGGCATCTTAAAGCAGTTTCAGACCAGGCTGCATTGGGAGAGCCCTTTAGGCTACAGCTTTACAAATAGGTAATGAAGCCAGAAAATCAAGCTCTCCCCCCTCACACCTGTAGGGAGAACATGAGCGCCCTTTACCCCAGTACCCAGGGGCATGCAAAATGAAAGAAACAAAAAGCCTAGCAGCCCACCACACTTGACTTTTACTCTGCTAGAATCAGAGAGGCTTGCTGAACTAAGGAAGATTTCTTAGTGTCAAAGTCCCCACTTATGTCTGCCCTCAAAAGCAGAGTGGAGAGGAGCCTACTAGCTACATCACCTTCTGCCTCTTGGCCCACCCACTCAATCCACTACTCTAACAGCCCCAGTGGCCCTCTCCTCACTTGATCTTCCTGAATTCATCACAGTCACAGAGGATCAGATTCATGTGCTTGTCGAAAGCCTTGAAGGTGCCGATGAAGATCCGGCCATCTTGCAGGATGCATCTCATCCTGTAGTCAATGTGCTGCAGCATCTTGCTGCTCTTGCCCACCGTCTGCATGAAGAAAGCAGCAGAGGTAAGACTCAGTTCTTCAGGACCCACAAACTCCTGGGCCCACCCTAAAATTTCCCACTAGGGCCTTGTTTTCCATGTGTCTTTTTGACAGAGCTATCTTTCTTTTGTCACAGCCCTCTTCCTGAAAAATCTCCTGTCACCCTATTTCCAGCACAATAATCTGCTGTTCTCCCTTAAAAATCAATCTTTCAGCAGGGCATGGTGGCACACACCTGTAATCCCAGCACTCAGGAGGCTGAGGCAGGAGGATCGTTGCACATTAGAGACCAACCTAGCTACAAAGTGAGCTCAAGGCCAGCCTGAACAGCACAGGCAGACCCTGTCTAAAAAAAAAAAAAAAAAAAAAAAAAAATCCCCAGTATCAGAAGTGAGGGAAGCTTAGGATGTAGCTCAGTGACAGCCCTGGGTTCAAACCTCAGTAACATTAAAAAAAAAAAAAAATTCTCATATTACAACTGCCTCTATCTGTGTTATGTCAGGGAGGAGTGTGGAGTGCCACCAAATTAATCAAATTCATTTATACTACAGATTCAGTCACCTACCACAGATTATATGTGTGATTCAAGTGCCATGGGATATCCAAATCCCATTTAATAAGTAATAAAGGAATGGATTGCGACTGCCACTAAAATCCAACCAAGGAGTTTATTTCTTGAAGGGAGCTGGTCATCTTGGAAGTGAGGAGAATGGAATATCCAAATCAAGAATTTGTTAGTATGGTCCCAAGATCCAAAGAGATAAACTTCTGGTGGCCAGAGTGCTAATCACTGTGGACACATAATAGTATTCTTAACTCAACATTCCTACTTTATAATCTGGCTTCCAGTATGGGTTTGCTAAAATAGAGACACCATACAGACATCACCATCAGATGCCGCCCTTGGCAGTTTTATTCCTTTAGAAACACCACCTGACATTTGATCTGTATTTCCAGCCTCCCATCTGTCTGACAGGCGAAGGCCAGTCCTAACTTACTCAAGTGCCTTCTCCCACTGTGCCTTCTGTTCATCTTTCTGAGCTTAAATAAAATCCTGAAACTTGACTCCCTCACCATACTGCCTACCACATTTAAAAGCCACATTATGTGATACTTCTTTTTTTTTTTTTTTTGGAAACAGGGTCTCACTATGTAGTTCAGGCTGGCTTTCAACTCACAGCAATCCTGCCTCAGCTCTCAAAGTACTGGAATTACAGGCGTGCACTACCACGCCTGGCTTAGTGATCACCTAAAGGAGCTTCTATCCACAGGATCTGACCCTTTGGGATACCAGTCAGTCATTCGTTCCTCTTGTAATAGCTGACTTATTGGGTGCTCAGGTGTTGTCACTAGTCAGGCACTGTGATTAGTACTGTTCATATCACAATACTCAAAATTGGACCTATTATTATTCCTATTTTACAGATGAAGCCACTGAACCTGGAAGAGATCAAGGAACTTTGTGACATGTCTCACCAGCTGGAAAGCTGTGCTGGAACCAATCAATTCTTTATTATCATATGAGGTTTCCCTGCTTCTAGTCTATCCACTAATTAAGAGTTAAAGAGATCATTTTAAGCCCAACTAGGTTCAAGTCCTTTAGTAGTACTTCAATGGCAAGCCTTATAACTAACATGACAAAGTAACAAGCAAAGCCTTCAGCTACCAGGTTCCTGCCAGTTCTTCCCATGCCATCTTCTACCTCTGCCTTCCCCCTCCAACAACTTCGAATCATGCTACCCTTCAAACTTGTCTATCCTTGAGTTTCCCAGTCCCTATTTTTGCTAGGAAACCCGACAATTATCAGGAACCTCTCAAGAATCATCAACTCAAAGTATTCTTACAACGCCTCCCCCTCCGCCGTTACTTTCGCCTAATTCTTAATTTCCACACTTAATTACAGTATCTGTATGCTCAACTAGACAGCTAAACTCGTTACAGAAATAAAACACTTCATGTTGTAGCTCCAGCGCCTACATAATCGTTACATACACAAACATTAAAAACACGCTTCGCAAATAAGTGGAACTCCTGCAGTCACCCTCCTACTCCCTCTTCTCCACACAATAATCCAGCAAGTCTGTAGTTTGGACCATAAATCTTCCCGCAACAAATTCTTGCACTCTCAACCCCTTTCACCAGTCTGAACCTATTACCCGGGTCTCCCACCCCTATATCCCAGCCCGCCCGGGCTGCAGTTCTCCGAAATCCCGGACAACATTCGCTCAACAAATTTACTTCATGCCTCCCGGGTCTCAGGCTTCGCAGCTACAGAGGTGTGGAGAACTACAGCTCTACCTTCGCCACCACCGAGCGACCCGGACCTCCCTCTTCCCAGCTAATCCAGCAAAGCGGTCAAGGTCCTGTTATTTGGTGCCGGAGGCGAACAGCCGTGGCCAGGGCCTTCACCTCCTTAACTGGCTCCAACCCACGGCTTCCTCCCCCATCCGCTACGGCTCCCAAGACACCACAGACTTGGGGGCTCTAGTGCCTCTGGCCGACGCTTTCTTACCATGGTGGCGGTCCTGATGCTTCGGATTCACGCCGGATTCTCCTCCTCAGAGGCCTAGACAGCGGCACCAGCCCGTTTCCCGCCGCTGCCACCGGAAATTCAGCCGCCAGTAAAATGAGGTCGGGTGGAACACTACTTCCGGTCCCGACCCTGAGCTCTTGAGTTCCGACCTCAGGGCGTAGTAAAGAATAACGAGTTTGGCGGACAAGGTTAACATCAGCTTTGACATTCTCAGAGTCTTAGTATCTTCGGGACACACACTTCCTAGCTTCTATGCTTTTTGTGGCGGCTGGTGTCACCTCGTTCCTCTTCCCCCGCTAATAACGCTACTCCGTCCTCATTTCCTACCACTCTCCCGAGGCTCTCTCTTTAACCACTCTTGCCTTCCTGTTAACTGCCTCTTATTTTCCTCGAAATATTGATGCTGGGGCTGGGGATTTAGCTCAGCGACATAAGCGCCTGCCTTGCAAGCAGGCGGTCGTGAGTTCGATTCCCGATACCGATAAAAAAAAGAAAGAAAGAAAGAAAGAAAGAAAGAAAGAAAGAAAGAAAGAAAGAAAGAAAGAAAGAAAGAAAGAAAGAAAGAAATATTGACTGCTAACGTGATGCTATAAGCAGTTTCTCCTTATCCCAGGGGATAACGCCAAGGTTCCCCCCACTGAATGCCTGAAACTGCAGATAGTACCAAGCCTGAGTCTCCTATCCATATATGCCTGTCCCAATGGCCAGCATTTGGACCCTTGCACTTTATGGACTGTTAAGGAAAATAAGGACTACTGGAACACAAGCACTGCAATACTACAATCTGACCATAAATATGGCTACCAAGTGACTAGCAAGTGTATAGCATACACCGCACAGATAAGCTGGCAAAGGGGTCATTCACAGCCAGGCAGGACCTGGGCAAATATTTCATCATGCTGCTCAGAGTGGTGCACAATTCAAACCTTACGAATTGGTTATTTCTGGAGTTTTCATTTAATACTTTTGTATAATGATCAACTGCAGGTTACAAATCACAGAAAACAAAACTTTGGATAAAAGAGGACTACTGTGTACTTTTATTAATTATTTTATTATCCCTTTCCCTTTTAGAATGGAAGCTCCATGTGTGTATCATTTTTTTCTTTGTTTTATTCATTGCTGTGGTGCCTAGAATACTACTTAGCACAAAGGACTCAATATATAAATAATCTCATTCAGTCTGACTTTTAATTATTACCTATATCCCAAGGACTTTCCAATTTATTCCTCTAACCTGGAATTTCTATCTCTTGACCTTTTATACCCAGCCTTTTATACCTGCTTGACATGGCTGTCTAGTAGGTACATTAAATTAATATGTTGAAAATGAATTCTTCATTCTATTCATTGTTTCCTAAACTACTTCTCCTTCAGAGATGACTACTGCATACTTCTTTCCCATCTCATAATCATCCCATGAGGAAATCATTTGGACCCCCACATTAAAATTGTTCTAACAGGGGCTGGAGATTTAGCTCAGCGGCATAAGCGCCTGCCTTGCAAGCACACGGTCGTGAGTTCGATCCCCGGTACCAATTTAAAAAAATAAAAATAAAATAAAATTGTTCTAACACCTCTGGCTTGTATTACTGAATGAGTTCCTTACTGGTCTCTTGCTTCCTCTCTCATTCTCACATAGCCAGAAGAATCCTTCTAAAATGTGCTTAGATTACATTAGGTTATTTGATCGCCCTACAGCCCACCTCCCAAAGACTTCCCAGCCCTGCACTCCTTTCCAACCTCTCCTATGTTCTGCTCATTCATCAGCCTCCAGTCACACTCGTCTGCTTGCTGTTCCTCAAACCCAGTAATGAAAGCTGCCACCTCAGAGCTGGGTCATCTTCACATCTCTAAAAGGTGTGTTCTGTCAGCTTCTTTCTATCAGTCTATAGAGGAAGACACAGAGGCTCAGAGAGATGAATTAGTTTGCACGGGTGACAGTCAGAATGTGAATATACGTCTACCTCACTCTTCAGTTGTTTCTTTGCCCCCAAATTACCCAGGCACCTAACATGTCATTCATGTGTGCATTCATTTATGTCTTTAAAATATTTAACACCTATTAATGCCATGCCATGTAAGGGATACAAAGTTCCTTTTTCCAATGAGCTTATATTCCAGCGAGAAAGACAATAAACCAAATGAAGTATACAAAGCACTATTAGAGTAATGTGAAAGAATAAAGGTTAAGGGCACTGAAAATGCTGACATGCAAACTTGCCCAGGTAATCAGGGAGAGCCGTGAGGATCAGCAGTTAAGACTATTGCTATCACCAGAGTTCTGCTGTAAGTTTTGTCTGGGCAATTCTAATACTTCTGCCTTTCCCAGTTTTATATTAGTCTCAGTGCTGTTCATTACACTTTATGATTCATTCTCAAGATCTCTTCCAGAACATCCATCCTATGTATTTATCAATATATCCTGAAGAAACTCATAAATACAATGTATGATTGTAAAATTATTACAGGGCTGGGGATTTAGCTCACTGCCTGGCAAGTGCAAGGTTGTGAGTTTGACCTCTGGTACTCAAAAAAAATTTACAATAAAAGTTACATTGTTATTAATCTAACTCAAAATATTCTCTTTCTCTTCTAACACATTATCTCCCATTGTTCTTGCCACTTTCTGAGGCAGTTCTGGAAATCATATATATATATATATATATATATATATATATATATATATATATATATATCTTTAATAGTTGTGTGATTGTGGCTGGCTCAATATCCTAAATCAATTGAAAATGTTTATCCTTATTATCATTTTTACTTTGGGGGAAGAGCCAGAAGTCACATGGTGCAGTTCCAGGCAAAAATGTGGATGAGAACACACTGTAAAGTTCCTATGAGCTCGCCCTTCCATCAGATGGCACTCACAGCAGCATTCACTGTACCTCTCATCAGGCTTTGTAAAGACACAAAGAATGACTTGTAGGACTGCTTCAGAAACGGCAAGAATGACAACTGTGTTCAAAGCGGGGGAGTATTTTGAGGAGAATTAATGGGAGTGTCTAATATTTTTAAAAAATTTAAATATTCACCATATTTTTAATCATTCCTGTATTTCACTAGTTTGGTCAGGCATCCCTCCAATACTGTAAAATGTATTACTTTTCAGATTTTCATATATTGAGCCCTGAATCTCAAAAAGGCAACTAAACCTATTTTGGTAGCAGTTTAGTAGACTTAGGTAAAGGTAAAGTCCTTTTATTTTTACCAGTTATTAGAACAATAAAAACTATTCTAAGCATTATTAAAATTCACAAAATGAAGCTTATTTCCTCCCAGCCAAAAAAACAGCTTTCTGGTTTCCAAAGAAGTAGAGGAAAAGACAGGAATGGACAGCTGGCAGCAGTGAGCACCTGCTGAACCAACGCTGTCTTAGAGTTTATCGAGCAGGTCACAGTAATCCGCCTTGTGTTCCACAGCCGCAGTGGATGAGCGTGGCCTGCCCCCTGGTGTACCCCGGCTGGGTGAGATTTTTCTAGTCCTCAGCTGTGTCCTAACATTCAAAGAAAAAATGTTTTTAGCCTTTTAAGAAAACCGGTGGAACTTAGGATAGCTAAGATGATTGTGCTACAAATTCTGTACCTTTGTATAACAAAGCAGTTAACATCCATAGATTTGGAACAACTTTGCATGTTTGTGTCTGGTGACCTGAGGAACTCTTGAAGATCACTATGTAAAATATCAGTCTTAGTTCTGTTCCCACCACCTTGTTTTGAAGGCCTGTATTGTCATCGTTTTGCGCTCTTTGCTATCGTTGTCTTTTTTTGTTTCTTATTTTTCTAGTAACCTATTCTGTTTTGTTTTGTTTTGTTTTTCCCTCTAATGCAGAAAGGTTAGGTGTACATGTAGAGGCTTATACATGCCTAGAACTTCTCCTAAATAGTTTACAAGAATCAATTATATTATATGGGATGAAATGAACAGCTACTTTGAAGAAAAACCGACATTATGGTATCCATTGCTGATTCCATATCATCATAATGTGAAATCCAGTAATGCTTCTATTCTTTATTCAGAGTGGGTTTAGTCTGTTTTGTATTGTTTAATTTCAACACACATGAAGGTATGGAGAGCTACTTTGAAAAGAACAGAGACATTAAGGTAACCATTGTTGATTTTCCTATTGTCTGCCTTCATTACTTTGTTCTGATCATGTGCTCCTGGGTTTAGCTCAGTTGGCTAAGGCCCCACTCTGTAAACGTGAGGTTATGAGTTCTATCCCAGAGGCAGAAAAAAAAAAAAGACTTTGTTCTGATCAGCTTTATACTATTTTTTGTATGAATTCGTTGAGTGTGAAGATATAGGCAACCATTTAGAAGAAAATGAGACATTATGGTAGCCACTGTAGATCTCCTGTTGTATTGCTTTGAAATCTGTGTCACTTACATTGTTTTCTTCTGATCTGCTTTGTTCTGTTTTTGTTACATTTAGTTTTACCCTTTTTTAAAATAAAAAAATAAAAATAAAATAAATTTTTAAAAATTTTGTTAAAAACACTGGTAAATGGAACTCCAGGAAATCAGGGAATTCTTTTGTTTGTTTTTCATGATCCTAGAATATCATGTTTCAACCAATCATAAACTCTGGATTAAAAGTAAGAAATTAAGTACAAGATTCAATACACAATGAGAAGATGGATTTTATTCCTTATCTATTGCATGCAAATTAGGATAAAAGGGATAATATAGTTATTTACTAATGGAAGATGAAGCAATGAGAGAATTTCATGTTTCTAGAAATTTTTTATCAACTGTTCTTTTTTAGAAAAAAATTGATTCAAAACAATTTTATGGGGGCAACCTGCTCGGGACCCCCTTTTGTCTCTCTTCAGACAGAAGCTTTCTCTCAATAAATATATTCTACTCTTCACTTCCATTGTTTCTAAAATTCATTCTTTGATTTTAGAGAACACGAACTCACAGACATAGTAGGTCAAGAGTGTTATTCCCCTATGTCATTTGGAGATCGCTGGACCGAGATCGCTGGACGGAGACTTAAAGCTGTGCACACCCAAGATGAAAATGCCTGGTGTCTATCGAGGGCCTCGAGACAGGATCTCTGCAGAAGCACCACCGATTGCCGTTCACCGCAAAGCTTAATTAGGTTCACTTTAACAAGCATCGCCATACCTGATTTTTGGGGTTAAGACAAGTCTTGCTATGTAGTTCAGGCTGAACTTGTACTCAGTATGCAGGCTAGGCTGGCCTTGAACTCGTGGCAATCCTTCTGCCCCACACTGCCAAGTCGTGGGGTTACAGTCATGCACCACCATGCCTGACAGCCACACCTCATTTCACAGCCAGGCATCCTGCTAGCCATCTTGAAAGTCACCCAGCCCCAAACTTCTCTGTGACCCAGAGGTGACTATGACATGGAGTCATTATATACAGTGCCACTTTGTCTTCCCAAGTAGTCATATTTCTACAAATTTTTTCTGTGAAAGTACAGTTTCCACCTATTGCAATTAGTGAGTCAAATGTTTCCGTACCAAAAATTGATATTCGTTTTTCACAATCCACTATTTTTTCTCCAGATACTCAGCAAAAACCAACATGAAAAAAGATTATTCTAAAATCGAAAGTGAGGACGAATGATACAGGTTTTGAATTCAGGACCAAAAAAAAGGATAATAAGCCAGGGAAATGTGAGCACAGTCCTGTAATCCCAGCACTTGGGAGGCCGAGGCAAGAGGATCACCTTAAACTCAAGGCCAGTTTGGGGCTACATAGTGAGTTCAAGGCCAGCCTGGTCTACAAAGAGAAACCCTGTCTCAAAAAACAAGAAAAAAAATCAGGGAAAGAACTAATGTACAAAAGTAAATGTAATGACTTACTAGTTTTTTATTCCATCTAATTATAAACAGTGAAAAAAATAGTCCATTCACATACCTTTGTTACTTTACTCTCAGAGTATGGGGAGGGCTGAGATTTCTCCTGGAGACCCTCAGAGGTGGGTGAGGCAGTGAGTGACCATGAAGGTAACCCTTCAGCATAACCCTGCCCACACACGGGCCTTCTTCCCAAGGGTGTCCTTTGGTGTCTGGGGAGGTTGAATTTACTGCTAAGGCATCTTGAGTCTTCCCCATCCCACCCTGTGTAACACCTCTCCCTAAGACAACATGCCACTTCCACTTTCCTATGTTCCTGCTCATTTCCCATGCAACTACGATTTCGTTTTTGTATACTCTGATATCTGCTGAGGAGTGACAGTCAAATCCTCATCCCCTCTCCAACACCCGAGGTGTTCGATTAGGTTCCTGCAGAGATCATGGGATAGAGTCAGGTCCGCCTGGGTACAAGGCAGGACTGGGCAGAGGACAGGACTGACCTGCAGTGTTTGCAGCTGAGACACTGTTGACTCTGGATTGGGGAAGACCTGGGTAATTCTCTCAGGCAAGTCAAGGAATGTGTTTTGTCTCCTGACTTGAAGAGGTCACTTGTTAGCTGAACTTGGGGGACTGCAGCTCCCGATGGCTAAGAGCTGGTGCCCCAGAGGAGCGCAGCTCCGCATGCAGGAGCCCTTCCCTCCAGCAGCTGTCGGTGCTGAGGTCCACAGCATCCCCACAGATTCTCCTTGAGGTGTGGAACCACAGCAGGCCCACAGAGCTGCCTGATCGCCTTCCTGCTAATACTTGCCAACACCCAAATGCATGACACTTCTCCTCAGGGCAGTCACTGGTTGTCCCTAAGTGCAACTTACTGCTCACACTTTACCCACGGTCCCTGCACGCACAGGTCTACCCTCCAATAAGACTGCTTTACTGCTCCGCTCCGGAATGTGTCCTCAGGGCCTGCAGCAGGCAACACAGCTCTAAAGCATCACTCACACGTCAGGGGCCTGCCTGTGTCTCTCTGCTGTCAGATGAGGTCTGACTGATGGCTCTAGTCCTGTCCAGGAGCCTCCCGCATACAAGACTTTTCTGCTCAGTTTGTCCTCTGGCATCAGATCGGATATGACTTCTGGCTAAAGCTCTGCCCACACTCCCCACAAGGACAGTACCTCTCCCCTCTGTGTGTCGTATGGTGGACAAGGAGGTACGATTTCAGCTGAGGCCACATCCCATCCACCCACGCACCGCACATGAGGCTTTTCTTGAATGTGCCCTCTCATGCCTAACACGGGGTGACTTGGGGCAAAAGTCTTGCTTGCAGCCTGCAAACTGAAGACTTCTCACCTGAGTGTCCACGGTGTTCTGACTGGTACTGAGTATGACTGAGGCCTCAAACTCCTTGCAAACATGAGCCTTCTCCCCTAAGCATCCTCTGGTGGCTTCTGAGGGTCATCTCACCATGAAGCCTTGTCCACACTGCAGGGACACAGAGGTTTTCTCACCTGAGTGTGTCTCCTGGTTATGAAGGATAACTTCTGGCCAAAGCTTCACCTAAGCTCGCTATAAATGCAAGGCTTCTCCTCAAATTGGGTCCACTGCTGACCGCAAAGATGGACTTATTTCTAAAGCTTTACTCGCACTTCCTGTGCAAGGAAGGCTCCTCTTTTGTATGTGCTTTCTGGTGGTTGCTGAGGTTGGGCTTCTGTCTAACATCTTTGCACCCTCACTGCCCATGTGGCTTCTCTATCGAGCGTGTCCAGTGGCATCTGACCAGGGTCGACTTATCCTTAAAGTCTGGCCCAGTCACTGCAAACATAGGGCTTCTTGCCTATGAGGCTGTTAGAGCTTGCATGAAGTTGGATTTCAGGATGTAGTCTGCCGCACACACTATAGTCCACTACTCCAATCTCAAGGTCTCTAACTCCTTCCACCCTCTGTCTGGTTACACAAGCTTTACCCTCTAAGCCGAGTGAGGCTCTTTTTCTACACAATGTTGCCTCCTCTAGCACTTGCTAACTGTCTTTGGAATGGAATGGGGAATGTCCTTGAGGCCTCCCTCTCCTGTGTCCTCAGTCATAAGTGTTTGAAGCTACCTTTACTGTGTGTCAACTTTGGTTATTTCACTGTAGCAGCTTTGAACACAATAGTGCTGGCTGCCTGGCAAGGGCAAGGTTGTGAGAGTTTGATTGTTGGAAGGAAAGAAAGAAAGAAAGAAAGAAAGAAAGAAAGAAAGAAAGAAAGAAAGAAAGAAAGAAAGAAAGAAAGAGCGAGCAAGCCGGGCATGGTGTGCAGTCCTGTAATCCCAGCACTTGGGAGGCTGAGGCAGGAGGAGTTGTGAGTTTGAGACCAGCCTGGGCCACAAAGTGAGTTCAAGGCCTGCCCAAACTGCATAGTGAGACCCTGTCTCAAAAAGACAAAAAAAAAAAAAAAACACCGAAATAAAGCAAGCAAGCAGGCAAGCAGGCAGGCCAGCTGGGTGTGGTGGCTCATGCCTGTAATCCCAGTACTCGGGAAGCTGAAACAGGAGGATCGTTGCAAGTTTGAGACCAGCCTGGGCCACAAAGTAAGCTTAAGGTCTGCCCGAACTGCATAGAGATGGTCTTAAAAAGACAAAAAAAAAAAAAAA